>PVJD01003699.1:0-156109 GCA_004026545.1 Mormoops blainvillei | reverse complement strand
GACCACACTTCAGTCAGGCTTCTAAACCCATCTGGGCACTTCCTTATAAAATCTAGTTTTTAGAAAGGGCCCCGGCTAAATCAGCTTAACCAGAGCCCTGGACATCTGATCACCCTTGATGTCTGACTGGGTTCCTCATCCCTGCCACCCCCCAGTTGATGTCTGAATACCCTGGCCTGTCTTCAGCAAAGAGCCCCGTTAGGTTGATTTAGCTGGAACCCCTGTTATTTCTGATATTTCCTGTTGGTAATTTTTCATCCACTGACCCCAGCTCCTAGGCGATAAATTCCTGTTTGCCCATGCTATATTCAGAGATAACCTCAATTTCTCTCCCCCGAGGTAAAATCCCATTGTAGTGATCCCTGTACCCAATGAAATCGTCCTGAATAAACACTGCCTTGGCATCTTTAACAAGTGTCATGGAATATTTTTTTCTTTAACAGTAGCTGATGCTGGTAGCAGAAATGGTTTACCCCTGACATCTGCCGCATGTGTGGTCTCTCCCTACCTAAAGGACGTAGAGTCATTTGGCAGTCTTTGTGTCCTTCTTGAAAGAGGAAACAAGGACAGAAAGAGCCCCACTGCAGCATCTTGTTCAGTATTTTAACCCCCAGACTGGAAGCTCCATGAGGGCAGGACCTTGTCTGTGCACGGTGGTGGTCCTTGGTGCCTGAGATAGTCCCTTGTACACAGTAGGTGCTCAATAAATAAATACTTGTTAGATAAATGAGTTAGGTTCTACTTATTCACTCCTGAGAGATAGGGAAAAAACTCTCTCTCTTTTTTTTTTTTACCATCATTGCCCAAAGCACAAATTAGCAGCAGGAAAGTATGGCCTGGCCTTAGGAATAGGACCATTTTATTCCTTTTTGCCACAAAGATAAGCCTTCATACAGACTTGCCTTAATTAAAGAGCTGTACACTCTCTTTTCCATTATTACCATTTGTTTAAATGAGATGATATTTAATTGTATAATTTAACTGACAGAGGAAACATTAGAGATCATCAAGTTACTCAATTTATATTTTAAAAATATATTTTATTGATATGCTATTACAGTTTTACCATTTTTTCTCCCCTTTATTGTCCTCCACCCTGCACCCAACCCCGCCAGTATTCCCCCACATAGTTCATGTCCATGGGTTGTACATATAAGTTCTTTGGCTTCTCCATTTCCTATACTATTCTTAACCTCCCCCTGTCTATTTTGTGTCTACCATTTATGCTTCTTATTCCCTGTACCTTTTCCCCCATTCTCCTCACTCCCCCTCCCCATTGATAACCCTCCATGTGATCTCCATTTCTGTGATTCTGTTCCTGTGCTAGCATTTTGATTAGTTTGTTTTTGTTTTGGCTTTAGTTGTTGATAGTTGGGAGTTTGTTGTCATTTTACTGTTCATATTTTTGATCATCTTCTTTTTCTTAGATAAGTTCCTTTAGCATTCCATTTAATAAGGGCTTGGTGATGATGAGCTCCTTCAGCTTTATTTATCTGGGAAGCACTTTATCTGCCCTTCATTCTAAATGATAGTTTTGCCAGATAAGAGTATTTTTGGACATAGGTCCTTGTCTTTCAAGACTTTGAATACTTCTTTCCAGCCCCTTCTTGCCTGTAAGTTTTCTTTAGAGAAATCAGCTGATGGTCTTATGGGAACTCCTTTGTAGGTGACTGTCTCCTTTTCTCTTGCTGCTTTTAAGATTCTCTCCTCATCTTTAATCTTGGGTAATGTAATGATGGCATGCCTTGGAGTACGCTTTCTTGGGTCCAACTTCTTTGGGACTCTCTGAACTTCCTAGACTTCCTAAAGGTCTATTTCCCTTGCCAGATTGGGGAAGTTCTCCATTATTTTTTCAAATAAGTTTTCAATGTCTTGCTCTTCCTCTTCTCCTTCTGGAACCCCAATAATTTGGATGTTGGAAATTTTAAAGTTCTCACAGAGGTTCCTCAGCCTCTCCTCATTTTTTTGAATTCTTATTTCTTCATTCTGTTCTGGTTGAATGTTTATTTCTTCTTTCTGCTCCAAATCGTTGATTTGAGTCCCGGTTTCCTTCTCTTCACTGTTGGTTCCCTGTGTATTTTTCTTTATTTCACTTTGCATAGCCTCCACTTTTTCCTCAATTTTGTGACCATACTCAACCATTTCTGTGAGCATCCTGATTACCAGTGTTTTGAACTCTGCATCTGTTGTGTTGGCTATCTCTTCATCACTTAGTTTTATTTTTGGAGCTTTGATCTGTTCTTTCATTTGGGCCATATATTTTTTTGTCTCAGCAGGCCTATTACATTGTGAGGGGTGGAGCCCGAGGTGTTTGTCAGGGCGGGGCAACCCATGTCACTACCTTGTGGTACTGAGTGTGGGGGAGGGGTCTGAGAGGGAACAATGCCACTTACTTGGCTCTTGGCCAGCTTTCAGTCACTTCCTCTGTTACCCAGAAGCAAATTGGGACCTTCTGGTGCTGTTTCCCAGGTGGGTGACTTTGTGTACAATGTAGGGCAATGTGGGTCTCTCCAATTAACTCTCCTGTGAGAATGGCGGTTTCTCCCACTGGTGCAGCCCCCATAGGTTTTTACCGGTGGAGGCTTTGCAGCTTTCTTTTCCCATGCCAGAACCCTGTGTTACACGGTCCCTCTCACTCCCCAGTTGTTCCTCCTGGTTTATCCACATACAAATGTGGGACCGCCTGGCCCACCAGCCACTGCCTTGCCATGCATCTTCTCTGCCTCAACTGCCCATCTCTGCTCCTTCTCCCAGTCTGGATGAATGTTCCTTCTTTAATTCCTTGGTTGTTGGATTTCCATACAGTTCGATTTTCTGGCAGTTCTGGTTATTTTTTGTTTTTAAATTTGTTGTCCTTCTTTTGGTTGTGCGAGGAGACAAAGTGTATCTACCTATGTTTCATCTTGGCTGGAAGTCCCTACTTACTCAATTTAAATGGCAGAATTAAGTGACTTGTGCAAAATCTCTTGAACAACTGGTTCTTGGCACTGTAGAATGCAGAAGGCAGAACCCGGAACTGCTCACTCCAGCATGACAGTATGTTCCTTTCATTCACATGCAGCAGTATCCACATTACCTCATAGATTACTTGCAAATCAGATCAAGTTAAGGTTTTTATTTTGAGGGTGATAAGAAGCTCTTCATTCACAGACCTCATCCTTTATAATTTTATTAGAATAGCAGAGATGTTTTTAAAATGTATGGCTTTCTTATACTATTTCAACCAAACTGAAGATAATGATTATTTGACTGAGTCTGAAGCAAGCAAAAACAATTTATTTTTCCTATAAGTGATTATTTAAGATAGAACTCTGGTCATAGGAGAATCATCTGTATATGTTTAACTTTGCCACCAGTTGTTATCTTCAGCAAAAATTAATTTACCATATACCTAATAATATGGAGAGTTCTCTCTCCTTTCACAGAATCCCCTTAATAATTATGGCAGGAAATGGTAACCTGCTGCAACAGGGGAGGGTTATTGCTAGCTTTCATCCACTGCAAAGCATACTTCTCATCCCCCCCTAGTGGGTTATAAGCAATGTGTAGACATTTTATACAACTTTATATTGTCTTACAACACTTAGCACAGAATAAACATTCATTAAATGAACAGCACCAAAACTTAAACTTTGTATAGCTTCTCTCTTGAAACTACTACTTCATCTTCTTTAAGTGCTATATTGTCAGTATCCTTGAAAAATTGTTTTAAAAGCTGATACAAAATCCCTAATAAATTCAGAATATTTTTTCAAAAATTCTTTATTTCCCAAAATTTACTTCTTTACCATTTTACGGTATTCCCAGACTTGTTCTTATGTGTCCATTATAGGAATTATTGTCCTTAGTGAGACTGCAAATGCGTAGAAAAAAATTTTAACATATGGAGCTCATACCAAGTTACCAACAGGTAATACCTTCAGGAACTCACACCACACAACGGTTCTTCATTCAACAGTCTTGAAGGAGGGACACATTTACCGAGATGATGGAGGTACTGGTTTTTATCAGAATCAGTTGGATTTGAAACTTTTTTCTTCCTCTCACTGGTTTATGCTATTGGTCATATAACTAATTTATCTAAATCTTGATTTCTTTTTTGATGAAATGGTGATGAGAGCAGAACCTATATCATAGGGTAGTCATGATAATAGGTAAGACGAGGTCCATAAAACACTGGGCATGTTGCCTAGTTCCTAAGTACTCAATATATTTTGTTGAAATGTTTGGTCATAATTATCAAAATATAACTATTTTTCATTATGTTAAATGTATGTTTTTGACCTAAAGGCAACAAATCACAAGGGATCATGGACAGATAATTCCATTATGGTATTCTAAGCACTCTGAATATAAGGGATGGTGACAAGAATATGAAGGTCACATAAGTTCAGCTTCTTAGGAGATGATCAAGATGGTGGGGGAGTGAATGGAGGTCACACTGACCTCCTCCCAGGACCAATCTGGAATCAGAACTAAATTGTGGAGAAATCACCTGGAACAAACAACTGAACAATAGCAAGAGAGAAGCCTTACAACCTCACACAGACAGAAGAATCAGTTCTGCCAAACCTGACTGGTAAGGAGTGTGGCGGAGCCGCAAGGAGGCTGGCTGGGCACCCGCAGGTGGCAGTGCCAGAGGGATATTGAAGCAGCCAGTTGGATCCCCCCTGAGAAGAGTGGCGTCTAACTCTTAAGCAGGGATCCCCAGCCTGAGCCCAGAAAGCACCAGAGCCCAAAACGTATAAGATAACAGCCAGCTGTGAAAAGCAGCAGAGTTGTTCTCTGCCAGAGACTGGCAGTTGGAAACTGAAAGAGGTATTTAAAGGACCAACGCATACATTTTCACTTGAAGCCACTTACCATGGGCTCTGGCAAAGGCGGGGGCAGAGTGGGCTAGAGACGCCTGAGGAGAGACTGACAATGGAGACTTTGGGGAGAGAGCTCAGAGAGTAGCTTCTGGGATTTTGGTGCTGAATCATCCCCCATAAGGCAGCAGCCATCTTGCTCACACAGACCATTCCCCTCCGAGCAGCAGCAGCCTGAGGGGAAACATTAGCCCCAACCCCAGGAGGGATTCTGCCCTGACCCGTGGTGCTTAAGCCTGACTGCTGAGCACAGAGTGACTAGATTAACAACGGAAGGAGACAGACACAGACAGTGGATCCCCAAGTGTCTCCAACAGACTGCCTAAGGAGACGGGGTCAACATCTGACTTCACCGGAGGTGGATCCAGAAAGAAAAAACAGTGGTGAATATTAGAGGCTACTGGGATGAAATCGACTGTGTTTTTTTCCATGGTTTGCAATATTTTCTTTACTACATAGCTTTTTAACATTCATTTATTGTCCATCAAACAGGTGAATATTAAGTCACTAGATTTTATACTATATTTTATTCCTCTCCTTTCTTATAACAGTCTTAATCTCTTTACAGCCTTATTAATATTCATTCATTTTCTGTTGATAGTGGGATTGCGGGGTGGGGGGCAGTTATTTTTGCAGTCGTGGCTTTGTTTCCTGGGCTTTGTGGTTTTGTTCTAGCAGCCAAATAATGGGAAGAAAAAGAAACAACCCCCCAATTGAAAGGAAAGGAGGAATCCTCAGAAAGACTACTAAATGAAATAGAGGCAAGGAAACTATCAGATATTGAGTTCAAAACAATGATTTTAAGGAAGTTCAATGAACTCAATGAGATCACTGAGAATTACAAAAAAAAAACTGCAGGGAAACAATGAGGAACTTATTGCAAACTATATCAGCATGGAAAAGGACATAGAAATTATCAACAAGAACCAAGAGGAAATGAAGAATATACTTTCTGAATTGAAGAACACAGTAGAAAGAATTGAAAGCAGGCTAGGTGAAGTAGAAGATTGAATCAGTGAGCTGGAGGACATGGTAGAAAAAAAAACCCAGAAAGAGCAAGAAAATGAAAAGGGCTCAAAAAGAACTAGGAGGAGTTAAGGGAAATGCAGGACAATGTGAAATGTAATAATATCCGTATAATAGGAATACCAGAAGGAGTAGAGAGGACCAAGGGATAGAAAGCCTGTTTGAAAATGTGATGATGGAAAACTTCCCTAATTTGAGGAGAGAAAAAGTCACACAAGTGCAGGAAGCACAGAGGATCCCAATCAAGAGGAACCCAAAGAAATCCACTCCAAGATACATCATAATTAAAATGGCAGATATCAAGGACAAAGAGAGAATCTAAAAGGCATCAAGAAAGAAACAGGAAGTAATATACAAGGGAGCTCTTATAAGGCTAGCAGCTGACTCCTCCACAGAAACACTACAAGCCAGAAGGGAATGGCAAGAAATATTCTGTGTAATGAAAAGCAAAGGCCTACAACCAAGACTACTCTACCCAGCAAAGCTCTCGATTAATATGGAAGATGAAATAAGGAGTTTCCTAGACAAAGAAGGCAAAAAGAATATACCTCTACAAACCAGCATTGCAAGATATGCTAAAAAACACTGCTTTAAGAAGATGAAGAAAAAGAATGAGATGGAGAGGAACACAAGTACAAAGGGAAAAAATGAATAAGTACCTATCGATAATAACTTTAAATGTAAATGGATTAAATGCTCCAATTAAAAGACATAGAGTAGCTGAATGGATAAGGAAACATGACCCACACATATGCTGCCTACAAGAGACCCACCTCAGAACAAAAAACCTACACAGACTGAAAGTAAAGGTTTCAAAAAAAATATTTCAAGTAAATGGACAGGAAAAAGAAGCTGGGGTAGCAATACTTATATCAGACAAAATAGACTTCAAAAGAAAGGCCATAAAAAGAGACACAGAAGGACACTTCATAATACACAAAGGGGGAGTCCATCAGGAAGACATAAACATTGTAAACCTATATGCACCCAACATAAGAACACCCAAATATATAATGAAAATCCTGGAGGACTTCAAGAAAGATATAGACAGCAACACACTTACAGTAGGGGATATTAAGACCCCACTATCTACAATGGACAGATCATCCAAACAAAATAGCAACAAGGATATTGTGAAACTGAACGATGCATTAGGTCAAATGGACTTAAATGATACATAGAACCTTTCATCCCAAAGAAGCAAAATACACATTCTTTTCAAATGCACATGAAACATTTTCAAAGAGAGACCACATAATAGGACAAAAACAAGCCTCAACTGATTTAAGAAAATTGAAATCATATCAAGGATCTTCTCAGACTACAAGGGCTTAAAACTAAAAACCAACCTCAAGGAAAAAACTCAAAAACATTCAAAGTCATGGAGACTGAATAGCATGCTATTAAACAATGAATGGATCAATAATGAGATCAAAGAAGAAATCAAAAAGTTTCTGGAAACAAATGAAAATGAACATACAACAGTCCAAAACCTATGGGATACCGAGAAGGCAGGTCTGAGAGGAAAGTTCAATGCAATACAGGCCTACCTGAAAAAGATAGAAACATTTCAAATAAACAACCTAACCCAATGTCTATAAGACCTGGAAAAAAAAACAACAAACAAAGCCCAGAGCGAGCAGAAGGAAGGAAATACTCCTGAGCAGAGCAGAATTGAATGACATAGAGACTAAAAGAATAATTCAAAGGATCAATAAACCCAGGAACTGTTTCTTTGAAAAGATAAACAAAATTGACAAGCCTTTGGGCAGACTCATCAAGAAAAAAAGAGAGAGGATGCAAATAAATAAAGTCAGAAATGAAACAGGAGAAATTATGACTGATATCACAGAAATACAAAGGATTGTAAGAAATTACTATGAACAACTATATGCCAAGATATTTGAAAACCTGGGTGAAAAGGACAAATTTCTAGAAAAACTATCTTCCAAAACTGAATGAAGAAGAAGCAGAATGCCTACATATAACATATAAATGGATTGGAAGAATTAAATCATCAAAATGTCCGTACTACCCAAAGCAATTTATAAATTCAATGCAATCGCTATTAAAAACACCAATGACATATTTCACAGATACAGAACATATCAAAAATTTATATGGAATCATAAATGACCCTGAATATCTGCAGCAATTGAGAAAGAAGAACAAAGTAGGAGGGATCACAATACTTGACATCAAACTATATTATAAGGCTCTGTAATCAAAACAGTCTGATATTGGTATAAGAACAGACTCACAGATCAATGGAACAAAATAGAGTCCAGAAACAGTCCCATGTCTCTGTGGTCAATTAATATTCAAGAAGGGCGGCAGAAGCATAAAATGGAGTAAAAATAGCCTCTTCAACAAATGGTGTTGAGAGATCTGGACAGTTACATGCCAAAAAATGAAATTTGACCACCAACCTATACCACACACAAAAATAAACTGAAAATAGATAAAAGACTTAAATATAAGTCGCAACACCATAAAAGTCCTAGAGGAGAACATGGGCAGGAAAATCTCAGATATCCCACACAGCAATATTTTCACTGATATGCCCCCTAGAGCAAGGGACAGAAAGGAAAGAATAAACAAATGGGACTTCATCAAAATAAGAAGCTTCTGCATGGCTTCTCACTTTCATCAGCAAAATGAAAAGGGAACCAACTGTATGGGAAAATATATTTGCCAATGATACCTCGGACAAGGGTTTGATCTCCAAAATACATAAGAACTCACACGACTCCACTCCCAAAGAATCTAATTAAAAAATGGGCAAAGGACCTGAGCAGACACTTCTCCAAGGACATACACAGGGCCCAGAGACACATGAAAGGAGGCTCAGCATCACTAGCCATCAGAGAGATGCAAATTAAAACGACAATGAGATTCCACTTCACACCAATCAGAATGGCCATCATAACCAAATCAACAAACAAGAATTGCTGGCGAGGTTGTGGAGAAAAGGGAACCCTAGTGCACTGTTGGTGGGAATGCAGACTGGGTGCAGCCACTGTGGAAAACAGTTTGGAATTTCCTCATAAAACCAAAAATGGAACTCCCTTTTGACCCAGCAATTCCACTTCTAGGACTATACCCTAAGAATCCTGAAACACCAATTCAAAAGAACCTATGTGCCCCAATGCTCATAGCAGCACAATTTATAATAGCCAAGAACCAGAAGAAACCTAAGTACCCAGTAGTAAATGAGTGGATCAAAAAACTGTGGTACATTTACACAATGGAATAGTATGCAGAAGCAAGAAAGAAGGAGCTGCTACCCTTTGCAACAGCATGGATAGAACTGGAGAGCATTATGCTAATTGAAATAAGCCAGTCGGTGAAAGACAGATACCATATGATCTCACCTGTAAGTGGAACCTAATCAACAAAATAAACAAGCAAGCAAAATATAACCAGCAACACTGAAATAAAAAACAAACTGATAGTAACCAGAGGGGAGGAGAGAGGTGGATAACAGGGTAAAAGGAGGGGGTCATCAAGAACATGCATAAAGGGCCCATCAACAAAGCCAAATGGGGGAAGGATCGAGGGTGGTAGGTGGGTGTGGCTGGGGCTGGGGAAACCATGGCAGGAAAATGTTGACCAAAAAAAATAGACGGGGGAGGCTAAGGATAGTATAGAAAATTGAGAAGTCAAAGAACTGATATGTACAAGCTACAAACATGAACTAAGAAGTATGGGGATGATGGGATGGGTTGCAGGACAGAGGGAATAAAGGAGAGAAAAGAACGAGACAGCTGTAATAGCATAATCAATAAATTATACAAAAAAAAAAAAAGACTATCATCATTCTACCATTGCAACAAGTAAGGTATATGTCCTTTTATTCAGCTTCAAAAAAATAAAAATAAATTTTTTTAAAAAAGTTAAGCTTAGGAATGTATGGCTTCATACATTCACAGGGAATATTCACAGGGGCAATCAAGTACAGGAATGACAGTTATAGCAAAAGCTGTCAGACTCAAGTTTCTTAAAAATGCTATGGCAATTCAGAGGAAAAACTGGCTCAACTGGGGCTTCACTTTGAGAAGTGGCATGAAATCAGGGTCTGGAAGATCAGTAGGATTTAGGGAGTAAGCAACAGGGAGAACGGCATTGCCATCTGAGGGAATCACGCAAGGAGCTTGAAAGAAAACACAGGGAGTGTCTGTTGAGCTTCCTTATGTTTGTGTAGTGTGATAGCTGTTGAAAGTAGAAAGGTAGGCTAAGGGGTATCACAGAGTTGCGACAGTCTTACCAAAGGAAGAGGGCCTTTATGCCGAAGGCAATCAGACTCCATTGCAGTTTTTAGAAGCACTGTTTTGGTAGTAAAAACAAATGGAGAAAGAAAAATAATTTATGGAAAGAATCCATTGAAGTTACAGCAGTAGTGCAGTTGAAGGGCAATGAGGGCCACAACCAAGGCTGTGGCAATGGAAATGTATGGAAGAGCTGGACCCAGGCAATGGATTCGGCAGCACTATTTACTTCTCTGAACACTGGCAATTGGAAGAAAATAGTCATTTATCATGCTTTGTTGTACAAACTGCATTTTAAGGTAACTCAATAGCCTGAATGGTATGAGAAAGTTATTTTTTGAGATGAATTGCAGCTAACACATATGGTGGGGATGACAGAATTAGCAACTGCATTGTGCAGCCCTTGATGAAATAATTGACTCAAGCAATAATCATCAGTGGATAAAAACAGATGAAAAATCTATTGGACCTGGCCAGGTAGCTCAGTTGGTTATAGTGCTGTCTCAATATGGAAAGCTTGCAGGTTCAATCTCCCATCAGGACACATACAGGAAGCAACTCATGAATGCTTAAATAAGTAGAACAACAAATTTTCTCTCCCTCTCTCTCTTTCTCTCTCTCTCTCTCTCTTTCTCTCTCTCTCCCTCTCCCCCTCGCCCTCCCTATCTCTACCCCTCTTCTCTCATTTTTTTCCCCTTCCCCTTCAAATTAATAAATAGAAAAAAATCTATTGAAACTTTCTAATGAAATGTTCCAACTTTCTGGCTGTCCTGCTGAAAACAGAAAACCAGTGATGTCATTCCTCCTGATACGGCATAACATGAAGCACACAGCATCTTTGATTAAGGACTCCAGCCAAAGAATTGTGTACCTAAATCTATCCAAGCTTCTAGAGCTGATTTCCATTTGTAAAAATTGTGGAAAATAGAGGAGCAAATTAAATGACATCACAGAAAGCAAAAAGACAAATTAAAAATGTAAGACATTCTATAAGACAACAGTAAACCCATTTTCAATAATTAGTACATTACATGAAAAAAAAGAAAGGACTACGATAGGTAGAGCTAAAAGAATCAAGTGTGATTTGAAGAGATTATTTGGATTTTGATTCAAACTAATCACATGCAAAAGGGCACTTTTTAAAAAGATTTTATTTGTTTATTTTTAGAGAAAGGAAGGGAGAGAGGGAGAGAAACATCAATGTGTGGTTGCCTCTCACATGCCCCCCACTGGGGACCTGGACTGCAGCCCAGACCTGTGCCCTAGACTGGGAATCGAACCGGCGATCCTTTGCTTCGCAGGCCAGCACTTAATCCCCTGAGCCACACCAACCAGGGCAGAGTTTGTTTGTTTTTTCCTCAAAGGAACCAACAGGCAAGGAAATTTATTCTTGTTAAATTGAAAGTAAAGTTTGTAGGATTTGGGGAATAGAGTAGCATTTGACAGAGGAATTGACCAGGTGACAGACCTTGGACCCTAAAATAAAAGAAATTTTAAGCAAGATAAAGGTCTAAAAAATGATGATTTAATACTTTGGTTCATTTCTTTTCGTTTCCTTTTTTTTTTTTTGTGAAAAGCAACTGTTGTTCTTTTTTTTTAAATCTTTAAAATAAATATTTTTAAAATTATTATTGTTGTTCAAGTACAGCTGTCTCCATTTTCCCACCACTTTCCCCCACCCCACCCACCCCCGCCTCCCACCCTCAATCCTACCACCCACTGTCTTTGCCATGGCTCCTTTGCCAAAAGGGCATTTTTTTAAAACTCTGGGAAATTTTATGTGGACTGATTACTAAATTATACCAAGAAAATATTATTTTCAAGTTAATTATATAGGATAACAGCATTGTGGTTACAGAGGAAAATGTTCACATTTTGAAGAGTGGATACTAAGAGTTTAGGGGTGGAGGAAAGGGAAGGGGGAGACAGAGACAAAAAGGCTAGAGAAAGTCAAATGGCAAAACCTTAATTTGGAATCTGGGTAATGGCTATATTGAGGTTCCATTTTACTTCCATCTTTTGTGTATGCTTGGAACTGTTCATGCAAAAAACAGAAAAAGAAACAAGAAAAGAATGCATTTTTGTTTATTATATACAAATAACAATAAGGGAGAGGCCCGCTCTGAGGTATCCAACCATGTAATATGAAAATAGAAACATTCATTGAAGAAGATAAAGGATATTAGAAACTTTGTACATAGGACAATGACAACTCAGTCCCCTTCAAAGTAGGCACCTTGGGACCTCACACAGTTCTCCCAGTTGCCATCAGCTGCCCTGCTGCATTTTCCTGAATCTCATCAATGGCCTGAAATCTTTTCCCTTTCAAAGATGATTTTAGTTTTGTGAAAAGCCAGAAGTCACAGAGCACCAAATCTGGGCTGTAGTGGGGCTGAATCACCTGGGTGATTTGATGTTTCGCCAGAAAAATCTCTGTATGAGACGTGATGCATGAGCGGGCACATTGTTGTGATGAAGCTGCCAGTCATCATTTGCCCATACCTGCAGCCTCCTGAAATATCCAAATAGTTTCTATGGAGGAATGTTCAAGCTTAATGCAAAAGTTGATGCAGATTCATTGCTCTACTGGTTTGGTCATTTTGAATGTGACAGCCACACCGTACACATGCTCACTCAGTGGTGTCTACCGCCCCCACTGACTAGTACTGCAAAGTTGTCATTTTTCACGCATGCTCATTCCAGTCCATTCTCTTTGGCTGCCAGGTTACATCAATATCGCACAAACTGTTCTCGTTACATTAACAATGGCTGGACTTTTTCAGGACAGATCTCATATATAACTTAATGCTTTAAGTCCCATATCTAAAAAAGCATATGCTGATATTTTCATGGATGTTATTTTTCAACACTTTTTTCTCATTTCAGTAATATGTGACACTCTACCCTGAAATAATATTTAAAGAAATCTTGTTCTGAGCATATGTTGATTTTAACTTAGGACAGAAACCTATTATAGGAATTATCAATGGCAAAACAAAGGATACAAAATAATACATTAAAAAATGCATCAACATAGTTACTCTTATAATTACTAAATCAATGTCGTCTTGATTCTCTTTTTGTTATAGCCACATTAGTCATTACATTAGCAATGGTTTTAGATACAAGAGAAGTGTGGCCAATTTTACTGCCTACATGACTATTTTTGAAAACTGGGTAACAAAAGTTTTTAATTACATCTGATTCCTCTACCACTTAAGGGTTTTAATCTGCTTCAAGGGTAGCAACATTCTAGCATCTTTCATATAATTACAGGTGAAATGCCACTGAATTTTTCTTCATGGATTTTAGCTAGTATGGGTTCTTCATAAAGAACCAAAATGCCTCTTTTGGTATAAACCATCTGCATAGTAAATGTTCTTTCACAACCCTCAAGTAGCAGATAGAGCTAAGCCACAAACTAGTTATTTTTCCTTAATGTTAACCAAAAAAAAAAAAAGGCAGAAATTCCAAAGAGAATGCATAACCAAAAAAATGAAATCTAAATGTGAGACTTAACATAAGAGAACCTAAGGTATCTTTGAGATACTGTTCCCAAATTAATCATTTTTAAAAGCATTCCAATTCAGGTAGTTGAAATTGTGAAAATACCACACAAGTATAATTTACTAAATGCCTTAGGCAATGATGATATTAGTCACTCAGTCTGGCATCAATCAATAAATCACTTATTTAAATAATTTACTAGTCCTGTATTACCTTATAAGTATGCAACATTTGCCAGTTTATGAAGCACTTATACATATATGAACACATTTTTGTCTCACAAATGAAGAAATTTTTTGTATAGGGCTGACAGACTTGTCTGTAGGTTGACTGCGGATGGGAGTGGGGAGACTGGGATCCAAAATTAGAACTTGGAGCCTAAAGTTCAGTCACTCTCATTTTCACATGACCAGGATGCCGACATAAGGAGCAGCCATCGACACAGCCAGGACATAAACACATTCAGAGAGACAGTCTCCCTGCAAACTCCTAACCTAATTTGTGGAACACAAGCTAAACAAGTGAAATTCTTCATAACAATACAAGACAAGAATTCAGGAATGGTCCCAAAACAGAACATGATGCATTTCCAAATGGATGGAGGAAAAATACTGACTTACCCTGTTTTATTGTCAGTGTCCTTAACACCATAAAATATATAAAGAAGGAAGAGATATATGAAATGTCGAGGTTGTTAAATTTCTGTACTTCTTGTAAGATACAATTACGGATTCCTGAGGGATTATAATAATTACTATAATTGGCAAAATAAAGTACAAGTAATGGGCTGTGCATTTTACAATGTACTTTCTCACTTAGTCCTCAAGACAATCCTAAGGGATATATTACTTTTATTGTTTTCCATGTTAGAGAGAGGGAATCTAAGTCTTAGAAAGATTAAATAATTTTTTCATTCAAACACAGTAAGAAAGCGGGACTGAAGCCCAGCACTGTCAAATCCTAAAACCCATATTCCTCACCACAAGGTTATGCTTTTTTCCCCCTTTTCCATCCCTCCTTACAAATAGTAGTAAGAGTACATTCAAAGTTTTTGCAGATAGAAAACTTCTTTGAATGGGGTAATTAATTCACTTATCCAATACATTTGTATTGAGCCTCTCCCTTGTGCATAGAAATATATTACATATTTATTTCTGTAAAAGATGTGATCTCTGTTTAAGAAGATACACACACACACACACCACAGCACAACACTACTACCCCAGCGACTTCTTGTCACTGACATCTCACTATGTGTCCAGTTATTTAAATGCACCCCATGTGGTAACACATTTAATTCTCACAGTCCTGTCATAGTCAGATCATTACATTTACCAGACTGAATATTATGTTGGCTTATATTTCAGGTTAACACCAAGACTTTCTCATTTCTGAAATGGTATGATAACAGTTCATTTTATAATAAACTTGAACAAATTGCAAGTTTAAAGAAGTCGTTTTACAGATATTCTTAGTTTGAATATTTCTCAATTATATAGCTTTGTAATTTCAATTCAAATCATTCATTCGTTCAATGTTATTGAGTACTTAAACATGTACAGCCTTGGGCTAGTTGCTATTAACGGTAGTTAAGTATGACATAAGCACCTCCAAGGAGATTATAATGCAGCATTGTAATGATCAAAGCTTCCTGTGTACCATCAGAAACGATGCAACGTGTCATTCTCCACCTTGTTTCTCCTGCATCTGCCTACCGCAACTGCTCAGAGATGTGCTGTTAACATCCCCGCAAAGCAGACTCGGGCTTATAATGTTTCCTAAGGTAATCCTGAAGCATATAAGATGACAGACACCTTGGCCCCACCACTTGGTGGGTCTTGGTCATCATTTGCATCCTACATTTGAATTTTGGTGGCTAGGCATATATTTATCTAATATTTCTTGGGCATCTACTATACGCCAAGCACAGTGCTAGGCCCTGAAAACAGAACAGCAAATGAAGCAAAGTCCTTGCACTCACAGAGTTTGCATTCCACTGCGAGTGGAAAAAAATACATAGTGTAACAGTTCATGAAAAGGGCTCTAAAGAAAAACAAAGAGAATGAGGGGAAAGAGAATGAAATATTCTCCAAGAAGATGAAATCTGAGCAGATGCTTGGTCAAAGTGAGGGAATAAACTATGTGAGTATTTGCTGGAATAGCTTTTCAGGGAAGGGCTGTATCGTTTGCGCAAAGGCCTTGATGGAAACACGTTTGGCTGCAGTTGGATGAGCAAGAAGCCAAGTGTTCGGAGATGGGAGTGGAGCTGGGCAGGAGCAACACCACGGGGGCCATCTCATGTTGCACCAAGAGCCCTCTAAAGCCAACTACAGTCTGGACGCACACGCCAGAAACGGGAGCTCGGCGCGCCCACAGGCCCCAAATAACACCTCCAGAATCAGTTTTGCCTTAACTGAATTCTGTGGTCTGCCTGGTTTTTTTCCTGCTCAGAATCCAGTCTCAAAATAGGGAAATGGGAATGGGGGATAGGCAGGTACGTTTTAAAGGTATGAAAACAAACAAACAAACAAACAAAAAATAAATAACCCAGTATTATTCTCTAAAATCAGGGACTCACCCTTCAAGTCTCCATAGTTTGGACGGGGTCTGAATACCTTGCCTCACTCTTACTTCCTTTTTCCTGTACCAGAGTTTCCAACACAGGGCTCTGCTATGTTGAGTAAATCTCTTATGAAAACCAGCGGCACCGCCCTTACCTAGCCCCAGATAGGCACCTCCCATCCTCTGCTCTTCCATAGGTCGCATATTAACAACACCTGCATTTAATTGTGAAACTCTTGTTTCCCTTGAGCACTGAGTCTAGGCTACCTGCTTGCCCCGCAGGACTGATATGCGAAGTCCAGTGAGTTTCCCCCCAACTCCTGTGGTCTGAGGAGCAAGCACGCAAGTCTTCCCATGTCACAGCAGCATAAGGCAAACAGCCAAGTATCGAACGAACGCCAGCAAACTGTAGTGGGCCATCACTCCAGTCTGGGTAGCTGGCAAAGGCTTTGCAGAGGAAGTGATCACAGAACTGTCCTTTCCTGCTGTCTACTCCAGTTCACGGGCAGCTGAGACCACTCGTGCCCACACTTTCCTCGGTGCCTTGTTAGATGGTTCCTATTCAGTTCCTGACCCCACAATCCACTGAGGCAGAAAAGTGCGGAAGCCTCATCAAATTCCATTGCTTAACGGAATTAAGTCTCAACCGAGAACTGGAATCTGAAGACTTTCATTTTCTCTCCTTTGTCCCTCACTCTTCTTCACTTCTAACAGTTCAAATAATTTCGACAACACATCCCTTTAATTGAACAAGGTTGCAACATGGCAGCATTCCCCAGACAAGTGCCCCCTATCAGAAACTACAACTCAGTAAGCTGGAAACAGAGAGCTATGGTTTCTCTGGCCCTTCATAATGCCCTGGTGTGCATGATATGAATCGGTGACAGATGGAACAACTAGTAATGTTTATTGAATGGTCATTCATTGAATAATATTGAATATTATTCAACTTAAATGTCTAACATGTATCTTTCTTCCCCACTATAGGGAACTGTGATTTATTCATTTTAATTCAGGTAAGTTCCTGATATGCAAAGGATACTCAACAAATGCTTAATGGATTACTGACTGAAGTAATTTAATATAAAAACCAGATATATGCTATGAGGCACAGAGCTGGAGAGATCTCTCAACTACAGTATTCCCTATTTTTCTCTTTCTTTTTCCTATACATAGATTTCTACTGTGTTTCCTTGTTATGTTACTTGTCTACTTACCCTATCTGGTAGTTCAATTCCTTTACAGGACTGAATTCCACCCTAACACGCAGCTATTGACCAGCATCCAAAGGCCAACAAATTTTTAGTAGTCATTCTTTCAGAGGGTGGAGTCATATTCTTTGTATTCCTGTCCCTTTAGCAAGCTAGTTTGCTCAATTTGAAATATTTCCCAAATCCATTGCAATTCTATAAGACTTCAAGATTGGAAGTCACCTGGAACCTGGCGGGATTTCCTGCACCTTGTCTAAGCTACACTTGGTTTTGCCACATCCTTCAAACGATCTCTGCTACCTCCCAGGTTAGTATCTCATTTCATCTTGTGCTTTACAAGGCGGATTACCAAGCCTCAGCATCTCTTTCTCCTCCACGTTTACTCGGTGCAGAGCAACGAGCACATTTTACAGGGTCCCTGAAAGATGGACACTATTTTGTTAGACATGCATTGAAAGGTATCTCAGAAAAAGGAATGAACAAAGATATAGGAACAAAAAACCCACTTGATTTCTTTAGGGAATGGAAAGTAGTCCTGTTTGGAATTTAAGGTTTATTTCAGGGATTAGATTGAAATGATTAATGTGATATGAATATAGATAACTGTACATAAACTTAATTCTCATATATATGGAAATTTTCCATATGAATACAAATTACCATCATGATGGAATATTTACATTTAAATAAAGTAGAAATGGAGCATCCTTAGTTATGGGAGACATTCACTGGCCAAAGACTTGGAGATTATGGTTTTGGTAAAGGGTATCAGCTAGTATGAAAATTAGAAGGTTCTAAAATATTGAAAGTAGACAAAGCAAAATGGATGAGTTAGACAAGACCTTCCCCACAACAAGTACATCCTCTCTGATACATTAAAAATGTACCAATGGCCCCACAGGGCCCCTTAGTATTCCTTAGAAATAAATTCGGTCCATGTTATTGAGGGTACAGGGTACAGAATTTAGTAGGATAGACATGCAATCAAATTTTGGCTCCTTTATTCTCCGGCTCTGAGATGTTGGGCCACTTCTATAACCTCTCTAATATTATTTTGTCTTTTGTGAAATACAATACCTACTTCATAGGTTGATAGAAGAATGATATTAAATATCCTAAGTAAAAGTATCCAACACAGAGCCTGGGATATAATAAATACTCAGTGAATGTCAGTTTTTCTTGCCCTCTTAAAATAATTTGTTCTTTGACATACTCTCATTCCCACCAGGATAGTGGTTACATCTGCATTTACTATTGAACAGAGGACTAAAGAGGAAAATTATAATTGTGCTTATACTTTAAATAATTATATCAACATTAAGAAAACTACCATATTAATAACCATGTCATCGGTTTTAAAATATTGGGATGGTAGGATGAGAAGTAAATGAGAGAAATGGGAAAAAATAAATGGGATAAATCAGAGCCTTAGGCAATAAACTCTAAATGAATAAGAAGTCCAACAAAGTTATCAAGGCTAAGATTATCTGATATACCCTTTCTTGTTCCTCACTCACATCATTTTTTAAATATTTTCATCCTTTTCTGGCACTTTGCAAGTCCAATTTCTTGTATATGCTGACAACAAATGCCATGTGAGGCACAGTGCTAGGGACTCAGGGTGCCTCAGCAGACAGGGCAAAATCCCCACCAGTGGGGAAAGAGAGCTATACAATATTATGATACATGTAGGGGAGCTATTTACAAGGTGCTTTGAGACCAGAGGTATGTGGAGCCTGGTTTTGCCTGCAGAATGAAGGGCAGGTGATAGCTGAGCCTTGAAGGTTGAGTACAAATTAGACAGCTAGGTAAGGGTATTTCAGTTGCAGTACGTAGCTATATTTTTTTCCTCTATCGTCCGCCCAACCATCAACACTTGTAACCCACACAGCCCACAAACACGCACACATAATCCTCCTTTCCCATTCTCTTACTTCTCGTATTTTCCAGGAATTTAAATGAATTAAGGGAGGAAAAGGTCAGGGATATAATTTATATCAATTATTGGGAATTTTGGGACTTGAGGTAGCAAATTTCATTTAAAAGATGATGACAGATAATCTCTTCTTGTGATTACAGCACCAGAAACCACTGTCTTTCACAGTAGACCTACTAAGCTGAGATTAAATAAACAAGTGGGGCATAAATTTGAGAGTACATTAGAATCTTTAGAGAAACTTCATAAAATCTCAGATACACAGGCATTCCATTTCCCTCCAACTCCATTTCTGAAACCATGTCTTCGCCCAGGCCTGTCGAATTGAAATTTCTGATGATAGAGATTGAGTTTCAAAAACTCAGAAATAAAATCCTCTACGTAACTTAATAGCTTTCTTGTTGAGAAATTTGCACCAATGTAAATTTCCATTTGCATTTTAACTAAAACAAAGTTTTACTATTATGTAGACATGTCCTCAGAGAATGTTTTGATATTTACCAGAGAAATAATTTTTAATATTAATAAATTAATAATGTTCTAAATCTTCAAACCGGAGTTGTTTAATGGAGTATTTTCAAAGTAATTTTAATTGCATGTAATTATAAATATTTTTACACTTTCTTAAGAATAATGCCTTCTTTTACAAAATTTCTAAGTATGAGAAATATAAAATAATTTCTAAAAATTATTTTCTGTCAGAACAGAATTTCCTCAGACTACAAATGTTTATTTTTGTGTCTGATCTCATTATTGCAATTTGCTCAGTCTCTTGCTGAGTCAAATTGTAATAGCTTACAAAAACCAAGAAAATATAGGTCATGTAATTTTGTTGTACAGATAACTATTTTGAAAAAAATAAAGAACGGCAGATTAGAAGGAAATTTTATCTATTAGAAGTGGCAATCCAGATGGAGATGTAACATAAAATGAGCTGTTTTGCTCCCGTTGTTGCTATGGAATTTAATTATTTTAGTGAATGATTCTATCTTATATCCCAAAACTTTAGGAAAATAACAGAGAAATGTGTGAGAATTCATCCACAGAGGTCCAAAATAGAATTAACTTTCAGTATTTTGGATTGGTGTGAGATTTCTGGTTGGGTTTTTTTTTTTCCTCATAAATTATATCTATCAGTGTATTGGTTTTCTACAGGTGGGTTTAAAAAAAAGTACAATGTGCTTAAAACAACACACATTCATTGCCTCAGTTTTGTGGGTCAGGAGTCCAGTCTTGGCTAGGCTCTGGGTTTCACAAGGCTATCATCAAGGTGGTGGCCTATATGTATTCCCATTTGGAGGACTGACTGAGGCAGAATTAACGTCCAAGCTCATCCTGGCTGTCGGCAGAATCCATCTTCAAGAGGCTGTGTGAATGAGGGCCCACCTGTTACTAGCTATATGCTGAAGGCCGTGCTAAGTCCTAGAGATCACCGTAGTCCCCGCCCATGGGGTCCTCTCCATAGACAGTTTACAACATTATGTTGGTTTCTTCAAGGCCAGCAGGAGAATCTCTACAATCTGCTAAAATGGAGTCTAACATAATGTAACAATTATGAAAGTGACATCCCAAGACATTGGCCATATTTGATGGCTTTACGCAAGCCGTCCCCCACTCAAGGGGAGAAGACTATACACACATAGGACTAAATAGGAGTCACTGTAAAGTGTGTTTTCTCAAACCAGAAATTTACTTATTTATTGTCATTCTGTCCTAGAATATATGTCCCTTGAGATCAGAAATAGGTTAAAATAATATTGACTAGAAACTCATTTTCTTACACATAAAATCCAGCCACAGAAACTGTCTAAATGCTTGTTGTAGAAGTTACTGATTGCTAAGTAAGTAAAGCAGAAGTTTATTTCTCACACAACTGACTGGCCAGAACAAACTCGCCGGGCAGCTTGGCTCCACAGTCACCCACAGACCCAGATTCTTTCTACCTTCCACTGTATCATCCCAAAGGTATTATTACCCTTGTCTCCTTGGGCAGAACAGGACCAGAGGCATGCTTATTTTCCAGAAAACAGGAAGGAGGAAAGAGTCAAAGTCCAGGGCAATAACTTGTGCTTAAATCTCATTGGCTCAGACATAGTCCCAACAGGGTCCAGCGCACGGAAGCAATGAAATCTGGCTGCTGGCTGTACAGCCGTGAGCCCGGGACGCAAGGAGAAACGGATTACGGGGAACAAATGGTGAGCTGCTATATCAGTAAAACAGTTTATAAGAGTTTCTAATTAGGATAACAAATCAACTTCAAATTACAGCAGCTCTCTGATGACCTTGATTATTGCATCCCATCCAGAATGCAAGTGTGTCTCCTTTGAAATGCATGTATCTGCTCACTTACAAAATAGAATGAATATGGGCTTTTCTGTGTTTGCCTTACTAGGTCGTCGTGGTGGTTAATCAGAGGATGGTGTTTGTCAATATGGCTCTCTTGAGCTTAATAGGCTGCCTCTAACATGACACTTGCACAAACTCATGTCACAATTTTCCTTTTTGTCCAACATAAGATTATTTTCTCTAGAAAATATAATAAAGACGTTAACACTTTTTTTCATAAAATTGTATGAAATTTCTTCTTTGAATATTCATGGCTTTTAATTTTCAAAATTTTAATTTCCTAAATTGTACCTAATTGTGATTTACCAAAGTATTATGTTCTTGTTTTTACAAGTCTCATTTGGTTTCTTGTAGGCAGTACAAGCAAAATTCTTTGCCTATATGCAAAATGTCATGTGAAACAAATTGTCTCCTTAATAATACACGTTTCCAGAAGAACTAAGCAACAGGGTTTTTTTTCCCCCCTGACACAGCAAATTATTACTAGTTTTTCTTAATCTGAATATCTTAACCTTCCAAAGTCATCTCTACATGTCTAAAACGTGTCTTATGTGATAATTTCAACTATAAAATATTATCTTCTCATGTAGTGATTATATACTCTAAGAGTCCTGATCCCACAGAAAGAGTATTTTAAGGTATAAGAAAATACAGACACACCATTCAGGACTGTAGATAGAACATTCTACCTATGTAGGTATTAGGGCACCTACACATCAGCCACAAAGAAAGGGCAAGTGTGGGACAAGAGCAATAACCAAAGCAGGAATTCAGACACAACACACTTAAAAGTCTTGGTACTAAATCTCATCCCAACATACCCCTACTCCACACACACACACACACACACACACACACACACAGCAGGCTGTCTCTCAGCCAGCTCCTCACTCAAACTTCCTTGTACGGCTTTGCCTTTGAGCCCTCTGTTCCCCATACTGACTCATACTCATTTTTAGCACTAGGTCCAGCTATTATCTCCTCTGGGAGTTTTTTCCGGGCCCATTAGGGTGGGTTGAGTGGCCCCTCTCCAGCGTATTTTTCTGATTACATCTACTAATGCATTGATCTCTTCTGGGGTCTTCCTTCCTACGAAGCTGGGAAATCCTTGAAGGTAGCAATGCATTTTATTCCTCTTTATACAGAGATGCCTAACGCAGTGCCTGGTATATCATGCAACCCAGTAAGTGTGTGTTGAAAATATAAAGTAATGATTTAAGAATATAATATCTGTGAAATATTTAATGCCACACCTTGAAATTGTAGGTGTACTAGTTCAGGGGCCTGTATTATCCAGAATTATTGTCAACATTAATTGAAATAATTATTTTGATGTTCTCTTTTTTAAAAGAGGAAAGAGTAAGTTATGTTGGTTCAGATTTTTTTTATGTGCAGACATTTTTCTGGCACAACTACATAGTCTAATCTATTCACTTATTCAGTGGATATTTGCAGAGTACCCACTATGTGTGGCAATAGAGATACACAATCCCTAACTTCATAGAATGAGGGCTGTGGCATAGTGGGGAGGTAGGGAGGGGATGAGACAAAAACAAGAAAAAGTAGTAAAATATATTTAATAGCGTTAGCTGTTAAGATGATGAGCAGGTGAATATGAAATCTAGAAGTAGAGGATGAAATTTTAAATCGGGTAGGCATAGCAGGTCTTACTGAGAAAATGAATTTGAATAAAAGAATCCTTCAAATTAGCAAATTGTTCATGGGCTCTTTTAAGCAATTTTAATAAATCAGTCAAGTGTTAGCTCCACTGCATAGTAAATAATTTTAAAATAATTGATATATAACATTATTATTACAAAAAATAGAATTTAACTAGGAAGCCACTAAATGAATGACTACACGAAGATGTGAATGCGATTCCAACACTTGGCAAGGCACACGATTAAAGGCAGATAAATGTCCTGCACGGGCACTTGTTCAACAAAGCCGCATGATTAAAGGTATTCCTGCATACCCCTTGCAAAGCACTGAAGTAAATGTATTATCTTTCAAGCTAATGGGAATTAGAAATGAAATTATTATAATAAATAGATGGTTGGAGAGATTTTTTTCATGTTTTCATTCTTTAAAAGTGTGTGTGTATTTGCTTTCCATAGATCACTTTTCTGGTTTTATTTACTCATGGGGAGTCAGAAAATTTAGTAGGAAAATAGATGCCAGTTTCTCAAGGATAATGCATCATGCAGATAAAGTAGAAGGATGTTTTAAAAATTATTTTCTTATGGAAAATAACAAAAATAAAAATATGTAGAACTGTATAACGAATTCCATGTGCCCACTATTCAGCATCAACAGTTACCAGCTTTTGGCCAATTTTGTTTTATCTTTGTCCTCACCTACTTCCCTCTCCCACTGTCAGGTTATTTTGAGGTAAACAGACATCCTATCATTTTATCTGTATGTAGTGAGAAGAGTTAAAATAAAGTGATTCACATGGCTTCTTTACATGATAATAAGGTTAAAATCAACATTTCAGTTACTTTGCTTTATTAGGTAGTACCCAAGTTCAAGTTCTGCAGGAATAATAGAAACCATTTTACATGACCACATGGACTAGGACAGATTAAATTTTGCAACACTTTTCAACTTGCACTTCTAGGTCCTTCGTATTCTGATCCTAGCCGACAAATACAAATTGTGTTCTCTGGTCTGGTCAGTCCTCTGTTCATACTCTCCTCCATTGGTGCCACATTCAAACACCTGTTTGCTTCTCTCAAGGTCCATAAGACTGCTGTCCTTCATGCAAAACCAACATTCTTGCAGCTCAAGTGCATGTGCCTGCAAGGAGCCTTCCTACAATAGTATGAATCTTTCCATTCATAACCAGTGATCTTTCCATTTTTTCTCCATATTGCTCATATAGGTTGACCTTCACCATAAAAGAATTTATTATACATAATCTTTCATGTATGTTTTCCCAACTTGGTTAAAAGTTCCTATAAACAAGAATTATAATGTATAGTTCATTTGTACCTTACTCTCCATAGCCCCTGCCACAGAACTGGTTATGTAACAAGTGCTCAATTAATGTGTATCCATTTATTAATGGATTTAGTAGGGTCAAATAACTATCTAGGACTGGAAGTACCAGGTTAAAATTCTTAACATGCATTTACTTAAATGTGTAAACTGCTAAACTTTTTCCAAAGAAAAATTTACTAATAACCTACAGCATCTTAGCACATTTTTAAAAATTAAGTCTCTCATTTAAACTCTTTAAGATTGGAGACTTACCTAATCATTATAGTAGTCTTGAAATAGATTCCTTTGGTATTTATTTCTTATAAAATCCCTGAAGATCGCCTCCTTAAGAAGTACAATGAACACTTCAGTCAAGAATGAATGCTCTCTCTTATTTCAAGAGAGTTCATCATAAATGCTGAGTAGAGGACAGCCTCAAAAATAGGACTGCTCAATCTGTTTCATTTATATTGCAGGGCATTCAAAAATTGAATATTTTATGTGCTGAACCATTTCGATTTCTCTATATGATTTGCCATTCATATTTTTTTATTTTTCCACTCAAGCCCATGACCTTAATAGTGATTACTCACAGTGACAAACATATGAATTAAAGTGATATGGAATTTGTCATTATTCTATTAATAGAAATAGTATGCTACTCTATGAAAATTTGATATTAAAATTTACTCCATGAAAATTTTAGGAAGAATATAAGCTGGCTATCTTGACATTATTAAAATATCTGGAGCAGATGTTAACAACCTTCAGAGGTTCTCATTTCCTAGACTGTTTCTCAACTGCAGGCTCCCACGGTATGTGGACTTTTATTTATGCCGTTGCCCTGCACATTGCTGGTACCTAATATATGGGCCCGTAAGTACTTAATGGGGGGAGTTATTGAAGTTATGGCATTAATTTCATGAAACAGCAAAAAAGAAGATTCCTTTCTCTGATAATGTTGGGCAGAAAGTACTATCCAAGTGAACTGATCAAACTCCAACTTAAATTTTAATCCCCAATAGGAGAAAGTCAAAGGGACAAGAAGGGGGTTAAGCTTTCCACTCCACTCCCCTCAGGTGCTGGAAAGTCTGAAACCAACACTAAGCAACCTCAAGTCTTAGCGCTTGGAGGAAGTATAGAAATAGCTCTGTGGCTCAGGATCACTAAAATAAATGATACCTAAAAGGCATTGAGTGCTTACTATGCATTACTGTACTGCATACTTTGCAAGCATTACTTCGTTTTAACTTACCTGTAACGTAAGTTAAAAAAAGCCAAAAAACTGTCAGGTGGATATCGTTTTATGTCCATATTGCCACTGAGGGTCTGACAGCTCTGGGGTATTAACCTAGAGCTCCTACATTTAGCCTCTCTGTTATGTTAGGCCTCTTCCCCCGGAATAATTCCTCTCCATGGGACCTTATCATAACACTTATTCTCCAACGTATGTCATGACCTGTATCCCAACCTCCAAACCTGCTACTATAACTGGTTAATGAAAGCTCATTCATTTGTCTATAATCTCAATGTAACCAGTAGTTTTTTTGTTGCCCTCGCTAACTATCTTCTCTTGTAAAATGCTTATCTTCTCACAGCATAGAAACCCTTATCAAACATGGATCTAAGGCCTAGAGCTTTGATTCGGCCTTTCTTCCCTGACTGAAATAAAACTCTAATGTCTACGTTTGACTTTGTCCTTTGTCATGGTACAAGTAACCTGCCTGTCCCATTCTCAGAACTAAGCCCCAGGTCCTCGCCCAGTCTTCCAGACTCACATCTGCATGTCTGTCTCCCATAATGAAACCTCGCGGTATCGCCTGGCTCCCAGGGCCCCATCTCCTCAGGACGCATCCAGGTTGACTTTGCTCCCCTGCTCATTCATCCTCACAGAGAGAAAAGTCATTGCCTGAGTCTGACACAGTTGTCTTCCCCACTAAGAAATGAACTTTCAGAAATCTGTCTGGTTCCAAACACCTCGGGGATGATACCTTCAAACTCAATATTCGTTCAGCAGAAGTATTATTCTTGAATGGGGCTATGAGTTGAATTGTAGTGTAATTAAAGCAATCATTCAGCATCCTCTGGTATCCCTCAAACAGATGATGTCTAATGAATCAAGCCAACAGGGTCATCCTCAGATATTAACACACAGAACAGTGGGGAAATGTGAACTCAATCCCCCTGGTTTTTCCTTTTGCTCTCTCTTCCTCTCTTTTGTTCTCACTCTACAAAAGAACAGCGTTCAAACATTGCAAGTTTTGACACCTCAATCAGCTCTGCTTCCTTGGAAGTTGCACTACCACATAAATATATTTTCTCTTTATTTCACTCAAAGCAAACAAACAAAAATTACCCCTAACTTTTTCTCAGACTCCTTTGACAAACAAATCCACTTTACCATGGAAATTACCTATAACAACTTTATGCTTTATCCTTTTTGTTAACAGCTATATATTTAATGAGCACACTCAAAAAGCAAAACACATAAGCCAAAGGAATATATTCTAGTTCTGAAATTTCAGGAAATGTGATACAAGATAAATTAGAGCCAGTGAGATTTTCTTTATGCTTCTAAATAACACCAACTGAAAACAGCACTGTTTTTTGACCTTGGAGTTATGCTTCCAAATTTCATATCAATATACACCCTGTTTAGAAAAGAGAAATGATATTTCTTGAGTACTCTATGCCTATGTGTTGTGAGTTTTGCATATGCAATTTCACTTAATCCCTAACAACAGCCCTGGTCAATGGGTATTATTATCCCCCATCTTTTAAACAAACTGGAGCTCAGCAAGCTTTAGTAGATCCCAAATTATCCTCAGTTAAGTAACAGACCCAGAATTACAACCTAAGTGTGCCCGCCTCCCAATCACGGTCCGTGCGCACACCGCTCAATCTAGCCTATCCCACCGATTACGTATATTACCTGAATGACCGCTACGCTCTTCCTCACAGATATACCAAGAGCCTGTTCTGTCGCTCACCTTCTAATAATAAAAACTTCAGGAATTAAAAACCTTGTTTTATAGTTTTATATGCCTAGTGTTTAGCACAAGGCATGAAACATGCTAGCGGCTGTGGTAGCAAAATGATGGTCCCCAGAGCTGTCCACACCCTGATCTCCAGAATCTGTCAACATGTTAAAGGAAACTTTGCAAATGTGATTGAGTATAGACCTTGAAGTTACTCTGAATTACTGTGGTGGACCCAGACCCAATCTAATCACATGAATTATAAAAGAGGAAGACCTTCCCAGGCTTTCCTCAGAGGGAAGGATGTAAAGAGAAAAGAAAGATTAAAAAGAGATGAAGCAATTCGAGCTTTGAATACATAGGGAAGAGGGGTCAAAAGGCAAAGAATGCAGCGGCCTCAAGAAACGGAAAAAGGCAAGGAAATATATTTTCCCATAGAGTCTCCAGAAAGAAATATAGTCTTGATTTTAGCTCAGTGTTACTGGTATCAGACTTCTGACCTATATAACTGTAAGATAATGTATTTGTGTTCTTTTAAGCTACTAAGTTTGTGACAATTTGTTACAAACAAGCCACTATATTAGCAGCAGTACAAAGCTAATATAGTGGCTTAATATTTGTAGAACAAATAAATGAATTAATCATTTATTTGTTCTACAAATGGATGGACCTTGTTTTCATAAACTCGACACTCATGTCAATGGTCAAAAGTACAAAGATCTAACTTTCACTTGGATTTTTGTGAGTGGCATGCTTTCCATAGAGTTTGCTAAATGAAGATTTTGTGACTCGAGGTTTACATCTATTTCATTTTGGTGTATTGCATCTTTCAAACAATGTCCAAAATACATTTGTCTTTGGGTGGATATAATAAAAGATTCACAAGGACCCATGTACTAAGAGCTATGAACCTGATTGCACTTGTTTTTGCTCTATCTGATCTAATGATCACGTAAAATCAAGTGTCAGATCAAGCTGATTGCCTTTGTCCCAAGAGAAGAAACCCATTTATTCAATAATCATGTCTAAATGAGTGTAAGCAGAAGAATAAACTAGAGAGATCAGAGCACTTAAGATTCTCAACAACACACTCCAGTGGACACAGCGATCTTCTGGTATAACAGACCGTTATCTTACAAGCCTGGGAAATCAGACCTCTTCCCCTACTGTAAAAGCATAGTCTCAGCCAGGACTCAAAAGACTATGTAGACACTTTTGTACATTTATTTTTATTTAACCAGAACTTTTTAAGTGAAATAATCATTAAAATATATTCTCAGGTCCCTAACTATAACTAAGAAAGATTAAAAATGCACCATTTTTAAAAACCAAACAGTGTGTGCAAAAAACTAAAACGAAAGAGATCATAGGTGAAATTTGAAAGTCAAAGGCCAAGAGGGAATAAGAAAACATATAACAGAAATACCTAAAGGGAAAAAATAAAACCATCCAAGAGACTAAGGGGTATCTGAAACTAGTATAGATGCTTATATGTATGCTTTTCTTAAAGTCCCAGAAAGTTTGTCTCCTGGAATTCCAGAGCCAAAAGTTTTGAAGGAAAGGAAAAGAAGAAGAAAAGTACCAAGGAGAAAGAAAGAGAAGGGAAAGAAATTAAAAGAAATGGAAGAAAGAAGGCAAAGCAATTTAGGCAATTTTATCAAGTAAATGATATCTTACATACTGGTTGCTTTTTTTTTTTTTAATCCTCACCCAAGGACTTTTTTTTTTTAATTGCTTTTAGAGAGACAGGAAGGAAGAGAGAGAAACATCAATTGGTTGCCTCCCCTATGCACCAAGACCTCCAGGGACCAGACCTGAAACTCAGGTATGGGTCCTGACTGGGAATCAGACTTGTGACCTCTCTATTATGGGATGGTGCTCCAACCAGCTGAGCTATACTGGCCAAGAATATACAGTTTTTAAAAATATATCTGGTATAGTTTTTTTTGTAGGAATTTCTACCAAGAATTTTTCAAGCTGCTATGATTTAGTAAGTTTATTGCAAAGGAGTTTATTCTAAATTCTAACACCCGATTTTTGTAAAACTTCTGCACTTCTCACTCTGTATCTATATTACCCATTATCAAACTGTCTATAATAATATTGGCTCCATTTAGAAATAACTTTAATCTTTAGTACCCAGAATATTCTGCCATGCAAACATTCCACCAAATAAGCAGAACAAAATGATTAAGGTCATTGAGAATTCTCCTGGGGGTGTTCAAAGTTTATGCCGAATGAAAATAAAGCTTATATTATCAAGTACAAAGCAGATACATGAAGAGTGATCCAAAAAAAAAAAAAAAAAGAGGGAGTTAGATTCCCTGGTTTTTCCGTTTGCACTCTCTTCCTCTCTTTTGCTCTCACTCCACAAAAGAACAGCGTTCAAACGCTGCAAGTTTTGACACCTCAATCGGCTCTGCTTCCTTGGAAGTTGCACTACCACATAAATATATTTTCTCTTTATTTCACTCAAAGCAAACAAACAAAAATTATCCCTAACTTTTTCTCAGACTCCTTTGACAAACAAATCCACTTTACCATGGAAATTACCTATAACAACTTTATGCTTTATCCTTTTTGTTAACAGCTATATATTTAATGAGCACACTCAAAAAGCAAAACACATAAGCCAAAGGAATATATTCTAGTTCTGAAATTTCAGGAAATGTGATACAAGATAAATTAGAGCCAGTGAGATTTTCTTTATGCTTCTAAATAACACCAACTGAAAACAGCACTGTTTTTTGACCTTGGAGTTATGCTTCCAAATTTCATATCAATATACACCCTGTTTAGAAAAGAGAAATGATATTTCTTGAGTACTCTATGCCTATGTGTTGTGAGTTTTGCAGATGCAATTTCATTTAATCCCTAACAACAGCCCTGGTCAATGGGTATTATTATCCCCCATCTTTTAAACAAACTGGAGCTCAACAAGCTTTAGTAGATCCCAAATTATTCTCAGTTAAGTAATAGATATGGGTAAGGCACAAGAGTAGCTGTAGTTCCACAAGAGATAAGAGTCTACCAACAAGTCAAGAATGTCTGATGAGATAGCATGGCACCTGGGTGGTAAGGGGCTGATCACAAAAAGCTGAGGCCTTGAAGGCCTTGGGAAGGATGACAAAAGACCCATAGGTTCTTAAGGAAAGAACGCCCATGTTGAATCCTGGTGGCTACCATTACCACACAAGCTGCAACTCTGCTGTGCCCAAAGACAGTGACAAAATTCCACCCTAGAGACACATGTCGCACTTAGTTACTCATGCCTTGTTCTCAGTTGGTGTCCTCTTGAAATATATTTCTTAAACACCAAAATGTCAGTGGTTAATAAGCAATGCTTCTTATTTCCACCCCACCATTGCCATCTGAGGCAGAACTCAGCAACCCTAGGCTTGCGGACTCCCAGAGGCATTAGTCCATGACCAAAACTCCTTCCCCATTTTTAGTACTGCCAATGAGGTGCCAATGGGCCCAATGTCAATTAATGGGAACACCACCTCTGTGCCATTGAAAGACTTCTGGGACATGGTTGTGCCAACCACCCACCGACACACACACATGCACCTTTCTCTCAGGATGCATGTATACATCACAGTGACTAGATTGGCATGAGCTCCTCTATCAGCTGCCTTGCAATACCTAAAACATCTCTTCTCTCCGGCACTCAGTTTTTGTTTCTCAGCCTAGCTTATTACTCCATGGAATGCCTTCTTCATTTTACTCTTAGAGGCTTTCATTTTTTTCTCCTTGCAACTGTGTTTCCACTGGGTTTACTCCTACCCATCAGCCAAAATTGTATATGGCCAAACTCAGAGTGGAAGGGTGAAGTGGAGTTGTTTGCAGATAGACCTTCAGCCCTCTTCTCAATCAGTGGGTATGTCAGGTGTGTGACGTAGAGGGTGTCCTAAGATGAAGCTGTGCCCAGCTCTGTGAACAACTCATGTGTTCATGGAGGTTTAAAAAAGAGGGCCATTTTGTGGGTCTAGTAGAGTGGATAAAAATCAAACATGGTTGCCAAGGGATTGAGGAGGAATTAATTGAAGAGAGTGTAACTAACACACAAGGAGGTTTCCTGCAAAAGGGACTTAAGAAAACTCTTTATGATGCACTGTTTGCCAACTGAATAGCTTTCTACTCTGACATGTGGATTTACATACTGGGTTTGTTTTATAGGTTTTTACTGTTTCGAGGGACTAAAGATTATAGTAGTCATTATGCTGCTCACCAAGTATTTCTGGTTCTCCTTCCAAGTACATTGTAGGGTTGAGCTTGCTTTCTCCCCACGTGACCTGTTGTGGGGCTGATGTGTGTCCCCTCCAGATGGAAGCTCCAAGAATTAGTGCAGAATTCAGTACACTCTTTTTCCTCTTGCATTGGCAAACAAACAACAACCTACAAGATGGAGCTTCCTCCATCAACCTAAATTCTGGAGTAAATACACATGAACCAGGGTCTCCAATCAACTCCTGAAGAACAAGTCATGTGAATAAGAAATAAGCCTTTGTGGCTGAAAGCCAGTAAGATCTCAGGATTGTTTGTTACCACAGATTAACCTAGTTTAACCCAACTAACCATAAGAATGTATAGAGTTTACTTATATGATGTTTGTTCAGAAAAAGTCCAACCATTGTTGATATAATGAGAATGGTTGGCACGGCATCGATGTAACCCGGAAGCCAAGGAGAATGGACTGGAGTGCACATATGTGAACAATGACAACTTCACTGTACTAGTCAGTGGGGGCAGTAGATGGTATTGAGTGAGCACGTGTACTGTGTGGCTGTCACATTCAAAACGACTGAGTGAGCAGAGCAACAACTCTGCATCAAATTTTGCACGAAGCTTGAACATTCCTCTGCAGAAACTATTCGCATGATTCAGAAGGCCGCAGCTATGGGCATATGGTGATTGGTAGCTTTGTCACAATAATGTACCTGCTCATGCCTCACATCTTGTGCAGAGTTTTTTGGTGAAACATCAAATCACCCAGGTGACTCAGCCTCCCTACAGCCCAGATTTGGCACCCTGCAACTTCAGGCTTTTCCCAAAACTAAAAATCACCTTTGAAAGGAAAGAGATTTCAAAACTTTGGTGAGATTCAGGAAGATACGGCAGGGCATCTGATGGCGATTGGGAGAACTGTGTGAGGTCCCAAGGTGCCTGCTTTAAAGGGGACTGAGGTGTCATTGTCCTATGTGCAATGTGTCTCATATCTTGTAGCTTCTTCAATAAGTGTCTCTGTTTCACACAGTGTACAGCTGGATACTTTCTGGACAGGCCTTCTATTTTTTTAACAATAAATAGAAAAGGAAGAAAATTTAAAGAATCAATCTGCATTCAAGTTATCTAAATAAATAAACTAAAATGAAGCAAACTCTATATTAATCCCACCAATTGTAATAAGTTACAAAAAATTATATTCAAATGTCATCTCCTAAAGCCACACCGTGTTTTATGTGCGTTGTACTTCATTAAAACGTAATCCCCATACAAGTGATAGTTTTAGGGGAAAAATCATATTGGCTTCAAACTATATAATCTTAAGTGAGAATAATAATAAAATATCATAGAACACGTGTGTTTCGCTAGCTCCTTCCGGCCCCCGGGATCAACTGTCGGTCTCCTCGGCCTGAAAGGATAAGAAGAGGCATGTGTCATGTTTACAAGCCATCACTGAAGCACTCACTTTGGGGTAATTTTAGACCTTTCCTCTCTTAATCAGAACAGATTCAGATTATTATAATATAAATATTCCCTGAAACCAGATAAAAATAGAATTAAAAATATCACTGACCATTTTTAGATGACCTTTTACACAGACAGATATGGCTACAATCACTCATGTTGAGTAGAGAAAAATTTCCTTTCATCATGTTACAAATGAACTCTCCCTTAATTGTGTTAAAGAATACACACGCAGAGACACGCATATTCTTACAAAAATTTCCGTGGATTTTCCGTTCTCAGCAGTTAGATTATGGTGTTCATTTTTGTGGTTCCCTTTGATGCTGCCTAGAGCTTTTTTAAATCATTCCTTGGCTGGTTTGAAATCATTTCCTTTTACTATTTTCTCATCAAAGATAAAGACAAACAGCATTGATGTTCACTCATTACAACCCCTTTAGCTTTTAAAAAAAAATTTCCATTTATAGTAGGAAGCTAGCAGATTCACAGTGAAGGAGTCTGCTTCTTTTTATAATCCCTAGGGTCTTTGCCATAGAACCCAGTCTATAGGGTTCATTTGCAAATTGTTTGCTTTGTGCTAATTTCCCTCTGCTTAGTCTGTATAAATTTTCCAGTAGGAGAACCAAAAGGCCGCAAAGCCCTCACAGCCTCTATGGGTGGGCAGCAGTGTGGACAGCAGACAGAACAGGAAAACTCAGTGTGTTCTGGCAGGGCGCCATGTTAAAAAGCAGCTCTTGGCTACATTGAGAGCTAGTCTGTGTTTATCTGTGATTGAGAGATGTGTAAACCGTAAATCCAGCAGAAGTGCTTAAACGCAATGGTCAACGTATTAAAATGAGTGATTCTATACATTTTATTTGGTATTGTTCCTAAGTAGACATATGACCAAACTCTAGTGAAACTACCAACTTAAAACACAGCTGTGACACTTGCTTTATGCTCTTGGAAAAATTGTCTAATAGTCTAACAACTCATTTTCATGATATTTCTCACTATTTTTCTTTCAAATTTCTTCTTCCTTTATTTTTTATCTTCCACCTTTACAACTGGAAATCTAGTGGAGAAGAATAATCCTCATTTCTCCCATGCATGAAATTATGTTCCTAAGTGTCTGAATGGTATTTGTTATTATAATTACAGCCAGGAGCTTAAACTGTATACCGAGGTCGTCTGGGACCCCTTACTCTCCGGTCATGCAGTTTCACTAAAGCATCTTTACTTCATATCCTTCTGTGTTCCTGTGAACATAAAATAACCTAATAGATTTAAAGAACTTAGAACAGACTTTGGTACACAGAAACTACTATTTAGGTTTTCCATTGTTACTCATAGAAGAAGTAACGAATAATTGCAGAGCATCTACTTCTAGCACAATCAGTGGCTAGAAAAGTTAATTAAATTATAGTGGTAAGTTTATACTGAGGATCCCCAAATTTCCCCCCAAAAAGGACAATTCCAGACCAGATGAGAGAGAGCCACTACTTCAGTGAAGTTGAAAGGCACTCCATGCTTGTAAATCTTTCCTTATCCGCCTAATAAATCCTGATCTTTCATGTCCACATCAAATTTCACCACAATCCTCTGAACATGAGGCCTGGGAAGCTCACTGAAATAAAGTTGTTACCTGCACAGACCCATCTTAAGGCGATTCTCACAGGGTGTGCGAAAGGAGCACCAGAGGCTCCTCGAAGGACCTATGCACACCTGGCAGTGCAACAATCCTTAGAGTAAGTCAGCAAAGGGTCCCTACTGAAGGAAAATGACATATCTGGTCACAATTGCTGAGCTCTTCAATGGGTGCATTTAGAAGCAGAGCACTATTGACGTCTTTTGTTCTAAACTTCAACTCATTGTATTCATTCATTTAGTCATTCAGTTACTCAAGTAAAAAATGAGCTGAGCAAAGACAAATGTTGAGACTTCCACTTTCAGTAGGGAAGGACTTAGTAAGTTCTCAGTAGGAAAGTACTTAGTAATCATTTCTCTCATTGAGTATAAATAAAAGTTCTGGGTAAAATATTTTTAATTTTTTCAAATCCTGGTCTCAAAGTCTCTTTAGCCTAAGGTCATTCTCAATCTTGGGGGGAAAGGTCATTAAAACCAAACTGTGCTTTTGAAGACTCTTAGAGCTGTCAAAGCCCAGAACCCCCAAATTTGGCCCTCTGATAAACCAGGCTCCAATTTCATCCTCAAAAACAGAATTGAGAACTCAATGGATAGATTTTTACCTAAGGTTAGACATGAAGGGGGAATTCATGAATTAAAAATAGATAACAAAGAATTATCCAGAAAGTGTGCAGATTGACAAAAAGATGAAAATACAGAATAGAAAGACATAGAAGAGACGATGAGCAGAAGGATGGGTCAGAGAGAATGAAATAAAGGCATTTTTTAAAGATACAATTAATTACCAGGACAAAAGAGAAACATCAATTTACAGATTCAAGAATCCCAAGAAATCACCTACTGGATAAATATTTAAAAAGAAATCCATATCTAGAAACATCATAGTGAAATTGTAGAAAAACAGATAAATAACTGTTTCTTCTCATGAGGCACTTACAATCTAAGAAGTTAGGGGTCAGGGCAGGGAATATAACAAGACGTGTACAAAACTTGTTTTACGGTTCTGCCTTGTTCTGATATCGCACAAACTTTACACACGTTACTACTTCCCTAGATATTAATGTGCAAAAAGAACAGTTCCACTCTTCCCTTAGCTCAGGATATAATAGCAGATCTCCAGGGAAGGTCCAGCTCCCCTGGCCTCCCTCAGTCCCACAGGGACAGCCAGAACAGCAAGTGTACACCCGAGAAACCTAAAAAGCCCTCACCAGCTCTCAAGTGCATAAAAGTATCTCACAGGCTCGCTGTCATGTCAGCAGTCTACAAGGAGGAGCCTACAAAAAACCCCTCACATACACATAGAACCATTTTGGAGGGAGAAGCAGAGGTGGCATATTGTCTACTTAGCAAGTGACGGTCGATGCATTTTTCTTAACATGACACATTGAACTTAACAAAGAACACATTCGAAATGCATGTAATATTTTCGTTCCCAAATAGAAAATGAAACAATGTCTCATAAATTCTTCTGTCATCGTATTCAGAAGGGTGTTGTTCTACATATAGAAAGCTGGACATACCTATTACTTAGCGTACTTATCGAAGGATAGTAAGTTTATCATGCTTCTACAGTACCAGTGTTTTAATAGGTAACATAATGTAACGGACCCAGGCAGACTCAAGTAGTAGTCCCAATCCTGCCACTTAGTCATAGTGTAGTCTTATATGGTTTCCGTACCCTCTCCGGGCTCCAGTTTCCTTGCCAAGATACTGGTGGTGCACTAGAAAGCAATGGGAATGAATATATGACGTGTACGCCTAACCTACTACTTCAAGGTAGTATCTTTCCCCAATTCTACATAATACTTGCACTTACAGCCTTATCGTGTAGTAGACTCTGGAACCAGGCCGCTTGGGTTAGAATTCTGATTCTTACACATGTTATATGATGATGGGCAAGTTAGTTAAACTTCCCTGTGCTTTTAGTTTCTTCATCTATAAAATGAAAATAATTATGGTATCTTACTATTAAGATTGTTGCAAATATAAATGAGTAAATATATGTAAAGTGCTTAGAACAATGCTTGGCCATTAGTAAGTACTCAATTATTATCATTATTAATAGTAGCTTTATTATTATTAACTAACTTAAATGATGAAATTGCCACTTTTAAGCAGTCAAATGGTGGCAATGCCATATAGTTCAACATAATATTTATAACCCTGCCATGGATCACTTGTGGGCCAAAAGTGAGTTAATGCCTTTCCTCCTGAGCATTTTTTTGAGTTGGGACAAAGGAAAAGGTAGTTAATGCTGAAAGATGCAAAACTCAAAAGCCATGAGCAATGATATTTCCCATCATATAGAGAGAGCCAAGGTGAAACAGGCGAGAGCTTGACAGAAACAGAGGGGTGGGGGAGAAATTAAGTCCACACACAGAAGAGAGATGCTAGACAGCATCCTGATGGCTTTTATGATAAAACTCCATCCAGTTTTCTGCAGAGCCCAGATGCAGACTCAGAGCTCATTTATTCTGAGATAGCCCAATATGCTCTCACCCTGCTCCCACCACCAAATATAGCAAAAAAAGTTTTGCTTGAACTTTTTCAAATCAGTTTTCTCTTCCTTAGAACCAAAGATCTACGAATATATCATGTTCACAAGATTCAAATGACCATATCTATCCTGAAGAACTTTTTAACTTATTAAAAGAATGACTATAATGTATATGAAGATTTATTCAAGTTATTTGACTCAAGAGAAAACATGAATCAACGGTGGCTCTTAATCTAAGTTATCAGGTATACGTGGTGTCAAAGACACAGGATACATAGGAGGTATATTACACCATATGAGAAGCAAATGTGACTCAAGACAGTTGGAATAAAACCTTCTGCCTGGCCATTCTTGTGCTGGACTTCCAAAGAAAGCAAATCTCAAAACTCTAGCTCTGTGAAAATCTCCCAATTTCTACCTTTCTTAGATAAAGTAATCAGGTGTTAATTTACAAAATGAAATTCATCCAATACTAAGTTGTGCTTATGTTAAGGCTTTGTTCCTACTTGCATGATCTCCCTTCTCTTTTAAGAGACTGACTTAAGACTCCCGACCTATTTCTTATTTCTGGTCTTTGCCTTCATGTGTCATGATGAGAAGCCATGTTTTCTATCCTCAAACCCTCAGAAAACTCCATCCTGGTATGTATTTGTCTTCCTCATTGCCTAACTCCCAACCACTGGCACTCTATTGGAATTAATAATTGCATTTAGTAATGTCACTAGATAGAAGGCTGATATTACATTTCAAAGCAATTTTAGGTTTATATGTCTGTAACAAATATGTGTAAAATAAATTTAAGAAATTATCTATTAACAATGGTAGCATGAAACATAAAACACCTAGTAAAAATATTTTTTAAATTAGCACAATCTCTATACAAAAACTATATAATATTTTTGAGATAAATTAAACAAGACCTATATAAAAGGCAGGATATACTACATACATAATTTGGAAGACTCAATGATAGCTCTCTCCAAATTGATCTAAAATGTCAGTGCATCTCTCCTTCCCCTACACACTCGGTTATATTTTATGAAATTGTGTAAATTTTTTTCTAAATGACCAAGAATAGCTGAGATAATCTTAAAGAAGAATGAAGGCAGAGGATATATAGGTTTTATAATAAAGCTATAGTAATTAAGATAGTGTAGTATTTGTGTAAGGATAGAGAAGGTCCAAAAGAGAAAGTCCAAAAACAAACCCAGGTATGTAAGGATCCTTGACTTACAACAAAAATGATAATGCAAAATAGTGGGAAAGGGTGGACTTTTCAATAAACAATCCTGAGCCATTGGATTATCATACGGAATCAACTGAAGGTTGATTACTAATATGTGCAAAAGTCAATTTCAAATAAATTATTGATCTAAATGTTAATGGTGAAATAATAACACTTCTAGAAAATAATGCAAGGGAATATCTTCAAAAGTTTATGACAGACAAAAATCTCCTAAACAGAACATTAAAAAATAATTAATCATAAATAAAAATTAATAAACTGTTTATCAAAAGAAACCTTTAAGGTACTTTAAAAGGTTAGCCACAGATTGGGAGAAGATAACATCTGAAATACTTACGAACAACGAATAACACTCATGTCAAATATAAGGAATTTCTCAGTAGAAAGTGAATAAAAGTCTAAGGCACTTTATAAGAGATGACATACAAATTGCCAATATATATGGGAAAACATATTATACAGTTCTCATTAGTCATCAGGGAAATGGAAAATAAAACATGAAAAACAGTACACACTCCAAATTAAACCAAATTCAGAACAGTCAAAATTAAGAAGATTAACAAAACTAAGTGATAATGAAGATACGGAAGAACTGGGAATCTCGCATACCACTGGGGGCAAATAGGAAAAATATGTTTTGAAAAACTGTGTGACAATAGGGGGAAGAAAGAGGAGACTTTTGAAGTATTGGAAATGTTATTTCTTGATCTGTGTGGTGGTTATTCATCAAGCTATATTCTTGTGATTTGTGCAAATAGCAGCACGTATGTTACAATTCATTGAATAAATTTTTTATTTAGCTTTTCTTACTAGCCAAATTGTTTTCATGTGTTGATTAAGTACTTGATAGTAACTTAATGGCAAATTGAACTTCTATTTCTTTTTAAATGACTATCTCAATAATGAAAACTTGATCTTAGAAAATACTACAGCCAAATTAGAAAAAAATGCATATGCCAACCTTTTATAATAGATAATATTATTGTATTTTAACTTCAGCAATGCAATCATCCTCAGAAACTACATTTGTAGGGAACCTCTAGGCAAAGGTAAAAACAGTTGAGCAAACATGATTTCTGACCTCTTAGATATATCAGTCAAAAATTTATTGGCTCCTTATCATATATAACATGAGATATTATAGAGAACTTGAGGAAACATAGACTTAATCTCTTCCTAGCAGGTTTGAAATCTGATAGAGAAACAAACAGCACTTATGTATTTGGAAAAAAAAGGCATTTATTGATCCAATGCACTAGACAATTACACTAAATAATAGTACAGGTGGCAAAGAGGAAGAAATGGTAGATACCGTCTGGTAAAAGAACACTTTCCGCAGGTGGTGGTTTTAGCAATGTTATAAAGAACATACATAGGAGACAGTAAACTCCGAAGCCTAATGTTTAGATAAGTTAGAAGTGATTAAAATTAAACCATCATTGAATAAAATGAATGTTGGATACACACTGGGTAAGGTGAGGAGAGTGGGGAACCACCATTGGTTTTGAGCCAAAAACCGGTTGCTTCTCCCCCTCAAAGGAAAGTTAAGCACTTCTTCCCATAACGTGTAGCTTAGTCTGACTCTGATTCTAATTACAGTTTGCTCTTTCTATGTTTTTCTTGCCAATTAGATAGTAACTAACCTTCTTGAGAGTAGATATCAAGTAACAGTCGTCTTTATTTCTCCTAGAACATCCTGATTAGACCTTTACACACAGTTCACACTCAGTAGCTGTGTATTGAATAAATTACTAATTAATCAATAAAGACAGGTAAAATAGATACAAACACCCATTAACAAACACGCGATAGTCTAGAGTTTTGGCTTTAATGAGTTAACTGTGAGATCATGAAACTGCAAAGAGATGATTGGAAATCAAACATTTGAAAAAACCCAAACAGTTTCCTAGTGAATGTGGGAGGAGAGAAGGCCCTAAGTTTTCTAGGGCAGCTGCTAGGGAACTTAAAAGCAGTCAACAGAGCCAGCACCTATTTATTCCCATTCTCAGCAAAGTGGGAATAGAGGGAGCGTCCCTCAACATAATAAAGGCCAAATGTGAAAAACGTGGAGCTAAAATGTCATTCTCAATGGGCAAAAATAAAAGCATTTCCTCTAAGATCGGGAACAAGACAGGAATGTCCGCTTTCACCACTCTCATTCGACATAGTTCTGGAAGTCCTATCCACAGCAATCAGACAAGAAGAAATAAAATGCATCCAAATTTGAAAGGAGGGAGTAAAGCTGTCCTTATTTGCAGATGACATGATATTGCACATAGAAAACCTTAAAGACTCCACCAAAAAAATAGTAGACCTAATAAATGAATCTCACAAAGTAGCAGGATACAAAATCAATACCCAGAAATTGATGGCATTTTTATTCACCAATAACGAACTATCAGGAGAAACTAAGAAAACAATTCCATCTACTATTGTAACAATAACAAAAATAAGGTACTTAGAAATAAATTTAACCTAAGAGGTAAAAGACCTGTACTCTGAAAACTACAGACCATTGCAGAAAGAAACTGAGGAAGTTACAAATAAGAGGAAGCATATACCTACGTTCATGGATTGGAAGAATTAACATCATTAAAATGTCCATTCTACCCAAAGCAATCTATAGATTCAATGCACCTCCTATTAAAATACCAATGGCATATTTCACAGAACTAGAACAAATATTCCAAAAATTTATATGGAATGAAAAAAGACCCTGAATAGCCTCAGCAATCTTGCAGAAGAAGGACAAAGCTGGACGTATCACAATTCTTGCTATCAAATTATATTATAAGGCCACAGGTTGTAATAAAGGTTGTAATAAAAAAAAAAACAACCTAGTATTGGCATAAGGACAGACATAAAGATCAATAGAAGAGAACAGAGAGCCCAGGAATAAACCCATACATTTATTATCAATTGACACTTAATAAAGGTGGCAAGAGCGCACAATGGAGAAAAAGATAGTCTTTTTCAATAAATGGTGTTGGGAAAACTGGACTGAGAATGTGCAAAAAACTGAAACTGGACCACACACCATACACAAAAATAAACTCAAAATGTATAAAAGACTCAAATGTAAGTTACGAAACCATAAAAATCCTCAAAGAAAAACATAGGCAGTAAAATCTCAGATATCCCAAGTAGCAATATTTTTCCTTTTATGTTTTATCTCCTAGGGCACAGGAAACAAAGGAGAAAATAAACAAATGGGACTACATCAAATTAAAAAGCTTCTGCACAGCTAAAGAAACTATCAGCAAGATGAATAGAGACCTCACTGTAGGGGAGAACATTTTAACCAATGATAAATATATTTGATAAGGGTGTAAGGTCCACAATACACAAAGAACTAATACAACTCAACACCAGGAAGACAAAAAACACAATTAAGAAATGGGTAAAAGGCCTGAATAGACATTTCTCCAAAGAAGACATACAGAGGGCTCATAGACATATGAAAAAATGCTCGGCATTAATAATCATCAGGAAGATGCCAATTAAAGCCTCACTAACATCTCACCTTACCCCTGTCAGGATGACTACCATCAATAAATCAAACAATGTGTTGGCAAGGAAGTGGTAAAAAGGGAACCCTAGTGCACTGTTTGTGGGAATGTAGTCTAGTGCAGCCACTGTGGAAAACAATATGGTGTTTCCTCAAAAAATTAAAAGTGGAACTCCATTTCAACCCAGTGATTCCATTTCTGGGAATATATCCTAAGGATCCTGAAAAACCAATACAAAAAAATACGTGCATCCTTATGTTCATAATGGCACTATTTATCATAACCAAATTTGGAAGTAGCCTAAGTGCCCATCAGTAGATGAGTGGATAAAAAAGCTGCGGTACATTTCACAATGGAATACTACACAGCAGTTAAAAAAGAAGAAACTTTTACATTCTTCAACAGCATGGATGGACTGGGAGGATATTATGCTAAGTGAATTAAGCCAGTCAGTGACAGACAAATACCACATGATCTGACTTACATGTGGAAGCTAATGAACACAATAAACTAGCGAACAAAATAGTAACAGAAGCTTAGATACGTGAAACAAATGGACAGCTGCTGGCGAGAAGGGGGTGCGGGACAGAATGAAAGATGGCGAAGGGAATAACTGAATCACCTTTATGCACAACCCATGGACGTGGGCAAAAATATGGGGGTAAAACTAGGGAAGGGAGAAAGTGGGGCTGGGTAGAGGTGGGAAAAGGGAGAAAAAGTGAGGACAACTGTAATAGCATAAACAATAAAAACAAATAAATATTTTTTAAAAATAAAAACTAAAAAGAAATATGGTTGCTGGATTGGTAGTGGGTATTAAATGCTTCATGTATTGGGGATCAGCTCCTTTAGGACCAAATACATTGGTATTTATGTACTTTAACCCTAACCGTATTTACTTTTTTTGGAAATTAATAGATAAATCTACTACTGTAATTAGTTTGGGAAGTCATGAGATGAAACATGCTCTGTAAGAAGCAGCAAATTATACATTCAACAATTTAGCCGTATTTAGCTTCTAATCATTACTAATGAAAATATTCAAAAATATGCAAGAAAAAGAGAAATATTCATTTTTCTTATAGCTTTTAACCAACTTAATGCTTCTTAAAGTGGCTTTTGGTGTATTTAAATAGAGAAGCTTTACTGTGTAGCTTTTGTAAAAGAGCCCTGAGTACATTCTGTCTCGCAGACCATGATCCAGTTGCATTTCCTCCTCTCCTACCAGTGCTAAAGAATGCACAGGCTTCGCTCAGTATAATATCTAGATTATAGGAAGTATTCAATAAATGTTCATTCCTTTTCTTCTAGGTAGGCTAAACCAGGTAAAATACAATTTAATATGTTAGGGACCATGTAAAGATTTGCATTTTCCACATAGAACAGTGGTCCCCAACATTTTTGGCACCAGGAACCCATTTCATGGGAGAAAATTTTTCCACGGAAGGTGGGGGAGGGGGCGGGGCATGTTTTGGGGATAATTCAAGGGCATTGCATTCAAGTTCACCTCCTGCTGTGCTGCCCAGTTCCTAACAGGCCCAGACTGGTACCTGTCCCCAGCCCAGAGGTTGGGGATCCCTGACATTGAATGTTTTCCCTGTAAATAACTTTGACCCTACTAAGCAAATATTTTTATTGTATATTATATTACTAAACTGTTATAATTATGTTTTACAATTAAATTACAGAAATTCACTTAAATTGTTATGATAATTACACTATTTTTCATAGCTTGACAAACAATACTTCATATCTTTAACTTCTTGGAATCCCATACTAAATACATTACAAATAGATCTACTCTTTTTAAGAACTCAGATGCATTATCCTATGTAACCAGCATCAAAGCAACTACTGCAGAATCTTAACCACTCTTACAGAAAAAATCATTGCCTTACACCATGGTTTAAAGCTATGCAGGGCATAATAGGAATCTGAGGAAAGTCTAGCATCTGTATTACCACACATATGTATAGATATCCAATATTGAGTCAAATATAAAATTAGACTTAGCATAATAAAATTGAGTATGATTGGTTGACTATTGCAGCCAATACATAACTGTAATTCCCAGAAAAGGATCCACATGTTATACTTTTAGCCGGAAAACTAACTCTCTCTATTGCTTTTGTTTTCACAGTGTTCGGTACACTCCCCATAGTCAGTAATTATAAAGTCATAATTGTACAGGTTTCTAAATGTCATAAGCCTAATCGGTACCTCACCTAATTAGCCAACATGCTAGACTAATTTGCTCATTGGTGTTTTGGAATAAATAAACAAATAAACAAATAAGGAGTTACTAGGAAAATGAGCTAACATTCCTAGTGAATTCTGAGATCATATATATGCCATGTTTTCTCCCATGTCCAGTGGTTCTTTAATGTAATTATTCACAATATGTAAAGCAAGAGCTTCATTTATTATGTTCAATAAACAAGTTGAGCCATGTTCTATTAAAATGTAAAGTTTTAAGTTATAGATTATTCCTAGTTATTAACAGGAAAAACAGGGTAAACACTACCATTCTTGTCTGCGTTTATAAGCGTGCCCTCCAATGCAACAGTCTGATGTAGCATGAGCTTTGCTTAAGCAGAATGTCAGGTATGAGCAAGATTTCTTGTCTTCCTCTCCTCTCTCCTGTCTTGACAACTGTTGTTTCATGGCTGCTGTGAGATGCAGGATGTGGTGCTTGGTTGATGTGTGGTGGGTAAGGAAAGCACTGCATTCTCAAAAATAGCAGAAATTCCTTCCTGACAAAAGAAGTTGACATTTGAAATGAACTCTCTGAACATACCTGTAGTAAATGGACCGCAACCCTAGAAGTAATACCTTAATTTTTCTACAACAAAAAGCATCCATTAGTCCCCCAATGAAAGAGAATCCCCAGGTGAGAACAAATCTCAATTTTATGTGCATCCCTAATTCTACTAGAATTCAAACCTCAGAGGACGCTTGCTTCTCTCAGGCACGTTGGGTCAACAACTGAAAATAAAATACATATGTAGTTAGCTATAGCTGAAAGGTACAACAGGTACATTGTGTGTCACAGTTAAGAAGGCCAGCAAGCTTTCCTGGGAAAACTGTCGATTTAGTTCCTAAAGAATGCCTGCTCTGAAATATTCACCCTAAAATCCAGAATCATAAGACTTCCCCTATAGAACACAAATGCCAAGTCGGGCCCCCAGAGCAAATTTAAGCTGCAGTGTTTTTGAGTCTGAAACCTCTTGAGTAATTTTGAATAATACCTGGTGTGGATCAATAACTTTAAGCATTACAAGATCTTGGAAAGACTCAAGAATTACGCATCTGATTCCAAGGTGAGGAGAGAATGGTGGAAAAGTTGCAGAAGATGCTGTTTGGAAATTAACTTGTGAAGGGTCACAAGATCCAGCCTTCCTTAAATTCAGTAAGGAAGTTCCTTTTCCCCCAAGCACTTTCCCGATACATTCCAAATAACTTGGAGCTCCTAAGACTAAGTTTTAGCTAATCCAAACATGGTTCTCCAGAGACAAAAAAAAAAAAAGAAAAATTATGTGTTTGATATTTATATGGATACATACACATATAGAAATAGAGATTCTTCAACTTGATCTATAAATGCGGGACGACTTTTTATCTGAAATGTTTTAACTGATCTCCACATTCTATAGATCAATATGATAGTTATACTATAACTGGTTATCATGATTCTACTAGTTTCATGTGGGGATGATGGGATGGGGTGCAGGGTGGAGGGGATAAAGGGGGGAAAATGGGACAACTGTAATAGCATACTCAATGAAATATATGAAAAAAATTATTCTACTAGTTTCATTCTGAAAATTCAGTAAACACCCCACTGGAACATGACGATTAAAAAATTCGATCACAAAATGTGGCATCACAGCCTAACGAGAGTAATTAGGTTGCCTCAATCCTGATGGCCTTCACTCATGTTCCATTTCAGCAGCTCATTCCCCTGACCCACCCTCCACCTAGGTATGATAGACTAAATGGTGTTCTCCCAAATCTTTATGTTGAACCTTTAACCCCCAATATGACTGTATTTGTAAAGAGGGTCTTTAAGGAGGTAACTGAGGTCAAATGAGGTCATAAGAGTGAAGCCCTAATCTGGTAGGACTGGTGTCCTTATAAGAAGTGGAAGAGAAACCAATAATTGGAATGCACAAAGAAGAGGCCACTTGGGGACAAAGAGAGAGGGCAGCCATCTACAAACCTAAGAGGTCTCAGGAGAAACCAGCCGTGTTTGCACCTTGATCTTGAACTTCCAGCCTCCACAACTGTGAGAAAATAAATGTCTGTGGTTTAAGCCACCCAGTCTGTGGTTTTTTTTGTTAAGGCAGCCCTAGCTGACTAATACACTAGGCATGACCTTTAAAACCATGAGGTCTAAACACTTCTTTCACTGAACAGCCTATCTTTTCCAGTTTACCACCTTTTTACTCCCAATGCCTTACTGTCTAAGCTCATTGAAACCTCTAATTTTCAGTGGTTGATCTTTTTCTCACTTTAATCTTTCTCCACCTATTCATGAAATAGGTCCAATCAGTAGGAAGCTTGTACATCTGTCATGTGACAGTTTGAACACATGCTAGCAGAAATAAGGGAGGAACCTATGACCCATCTCTTTCAAAAAACTCTTAACCATTATCCTTAACTGATTACCCTGCTGAATGTTTTACCCTGCCCGCACATGCCTTACTGGACTCTAAACCTGAATTGATAGAACTATTTCATTTCTCCACTTTAACACCTATTCCAGCAAACACGCTGAAGACAATCAAACAAGCTTAATCTGGCATCACCACAGACTTGTGCTGCCTATGTTTCTGTTCAATTTCCTTTCCCATTTTCCTCAATTTCAAGCACTTCACCTTCTTCTTCAAACTTGCTAGTGTTATCACTCTCCTCAGGCTTCAGCAAATGACTTTGCCTCCTGCTTCCCTGAGAAATTCGGGGTTTCAGAATTTGCCTTCCCATTGCCTTAAAAGGGGCAAACTTTTCCACTCATTCCTGCATCCTAAAGGATATTTTTCTTAGTCATTTCCTCTCTGCTTTCTTACTAACTTTTTAAATATTTTGATCTTATCCTGTCCCAAGCAGGAATTTTTATTTCCCATTAATAAAACAAACAAACACAACAAACAACAACAAAACCCTTAATCCTAAAGTTAAGTCCCACCAACCATCTTATTTTTTGCCTTTCCTTTATGGCCAGGTCCAGCAGAAGACATCTGTGTTTGGTCTCTTTGATTCCTTATCCACATTCATGGAACCTTTCACTATAACCTGACATCAATACTACCAATCTATTAACCAGGGGTCAGCAAACTTTTTCTGTAAAGACCGAGATAGTAAATATATTATGTTTTGCAGGTCATATGGTTTGTGTTGCAACTACTCAGCTGTGTTGTTATAGCATGAAAACATAGACAATACATAAATGATATTAGCCGTATTCCAATAAACTTGTTGTGTACATAGAAATTCAATTTAATATAATGTTCACATATAGTAAAATATTATGTTTCTCCTGTTTGAGATCTTTTTTCTCTGTTTTCCTTTCTGGGGCTCTGTACTCCAGATGCCTCTTAAATGCCAGTGTCCCCCAGGCTTACACATCAGCTCCCTTCTTTCACATTGTATTATGCAATGTTTTACTAGGTGATCTCACCCACATCCATGGCCCCAACAATGATGCAAGTACTCATGCCTCCCAAATGTACAGCCCCATCTTTTTAAAATTTTTTATTATTTCAGTTAATTTTCTTGGTTATGCTCTTACATAACCAACTTACAAGTTGTCCGGATTTCTTCCCCCTTTCCCCCTCCACCCAACACCCTCCCCTCTCTCAGGCAATCCCCACACCTCATTCATGATGATAAGTTCTTTCATTACTCCATCTCCTATACTGTACCTTACATCCCCATGGCTATTCTGTAACTACCTATCTGTACTTCTTAATCCCCTCACCTCTTCACCCGTTCCCCCACATGCTCCTGCCATCCGGCAACCATCGAAATGCTCTCCGTATCCATGATTCTCTATCTGTGCTTCTTGTTTGCTCAGTTTGTTTTTCAGATTAAATTGTTAATAGACATGCATTTTTGCCATTTTATTGTTCCTAGTTTTGAAGTTCTTTTTCTTAAATAAGTCCCTTTAACACTTCATATAATAATGGTTTGGTGATGATGAACTCCTTTGGTTTTTCCTTGTCTGGGATGCTCTTTATCTGCCCTTCGATTCTAAATGATAGCTTTGCTGGGTAGAGCAATCTTGGATGTAGGTCCCTGCTTTTCATGACTTTGAATATTTCTTGCCAATCCATTCTAGCCTGAAAAGTTCCTTTTGAGAAATTAGCTGATAGTCTGATGAGAACTCCCCTATAGGTAACTAACTGCTTTCTCTTGCTGCTTTAAAGATTCTCTCTTTATCTTTAACCTTTGGCATTTTAATTATGATGTGTCTTGGAGTGGGCCTCTTTGCATCCATCTTGTTTGGGACTCTCTGTGTTTCCTGGACTTGCATGTCTATTTCCTTCACCAAATTAAGGAAGTTTTCTTTCGTTATTTTTTCAAATAGACATTATTTTTCCAGTTTCTTGCTCTTTCTCTTCTCTTTCTGGCACCTCTCTGATGTGAAGGTTGGACTACTTAAAGTTGTCCCGGAGGCAACATGTACTATCCTCATTTTTTTGGATTCTTTTTTCTCTTGTTGTTCCAATTGGTTGTTTCTTTCTTCCTTATATTCCAAATCATTGATTTGATTCTCAGCTTCATCCACTCTACTGCTGTTTCCCTGTAAATTGTTCTTTATTTCAATTAGTGTATCCTTCATTTCAACTGCATCTTTTTTATGGTGCTGAGGTCCTCACTGAATTCCTTGAGCATCCTTCTAACCAGTGTTTTGAACTTTGCATCTGATAGGTTGTTTATCTCTATTTTGTTTAGCTCTTTTTCTGGAATTTTGATCTCTTCTTTCATTTGGGCAATGTTTCTTTATCTCTTCACTTTGGCAGCCTCCCTGTGTTTGTTTCTGTGTATTAGGTAGAGCTGCTTTGATTCTGTGTCTTGGTAGTGTGGCCTTGTCCTATAGGGTCTACTGGTACAGCCTCTCCTATCACCCAGGCTGCATACTCGAGGTGTACCCTTTGTGTGGGTTGAGTACACCCTCCTCTTGTAGTTGAGCCTTGGTTGCTGTTGACAGATCAATGGGAGGCATTTACCCAGGCCAGTGAGCTACAAGAACTGGCTGTGACCACTTACCACCAACCTCCAACCTCCGTGGAGGATCAGCTGTGTGGGGGCAGGGTGGTGGTGCTCCAACATGGTCTGTAGCTGTCCAATCGGTGCACCGGCCCTGGGGTTTCCTGGGTTCTGCAGTCCAAGGCCAGCCCCTACCTGTGTTTTGCCTGGAGTAGCCCTGCATGAGCTGTAAAGCAATCTGAGGTGGCTGCTATTTGTGCTGGGCTTGGAGTTTCCCAGGCAAAGCCAAGCTGTGGTTCTAGGCTGTTGTTAGTGCCAGGCCTGGGGCTCACTGAGCCCTGCTGTTGTTTGTTTGAGAAGATTTACGAAGTTGTGCAGTATGAGCCAAGACCAACCATTCATATGGAAAAGCAGATCATGTGGGCCTGTAAGTTGGGTGGGACAGAGCTTCAGGGGATCTCCAGGGTGAGTCAAATAGTGTTAGCCAGTTTAATGGAGGCTCAGATATGGCCCTAGCTTGTCAGCTCTGTGGCTCTGTTGGGGGAGGGTTTAGAAAAGAGGCAAGGACTTCTGGTCACCTTGATGCCAGACACTTCAGTTTCTCCCAGTATGCCACTTCTGCTTTTCAAGCGGTTACCCTGGTGCTGGAGCTCAGAGGGAGTGAGACTGAGAGTGAATCCATGTGTGGGTTCTTTAAGAGGAACTGCTTGGAGCTCTAGCAGCTTCTCCCACTGACTCAATACCTGCTGGTTTTTGCAGCCTGAAGTTGTGGAGACTTATCTTCCTGGCACTGAGACCCTAGGCTGGGGACCCTGGTGTGAGGCCAGGACTCCTCGCTCCAAAATATCCCTCCTGAACTTTTACCCACCAAACGTAGGGGAGGGACCAGCCCATTCCATGTCTGTGCCCTCCTACCGGTCTAGGTAGATGTGGTTTCTTTAATTCTATAGTTGTCAGGCTTCCATTCAAGTTGATTTCTGATGGTTCTGAGTGATGATTGTTCTATATTTAAGTTGTAATTTTGATGTGGTTTTGCAAAGTGGTGAGTCATGTCTGCCTATCACACCATCTTGATTGGAAGCCCACAGCCCCATCTTTGATCCTTGATCTCTGTTCTGAACACCAGACATGGATATTTTTATACAGATATTCCAAAAGCATGCCAACGTAACTTCTCCTAGCCTGAAACAAGCATACACCCATGACACTTTCTGTCAATAAACGACTATCCACCCATTTGTCCAGACTAAAAAAAAAATCCACAAATTGTTCTACCTAGATGTTTTCATGTTTCCATTCTCTCTCTCTCTCTCTCTCTCTCTCTTTCACACACACACACACACACACACACACACACACACACACACAATATTCAGCAGTGCTGTTGAGTCTATTTCTTCAAAATTTCTTATATCTACTTACTTCTCTCCAGTCCCACTACCTTAGTTCAGGTCTTGATTTTTTCTGTCCTGGAGTACTATGCTAGCCAGCCATGCTGGTTACTGTTTACTTCCTGTCATCCTTCTACCTCAAGATACTTCGTCTACATTTGTCTTCCCTTCTCTGTGCCAAAGAGGCTAAACTCTACTTACTGCAACACCTACTTTTCCTTCTCTGGTACTTCTTCTGGGTTCAGTTTCTGGTAATAAGCATAGGGCAGTAAGAGTTTCCTTCTGTTGTGGTTCCCTGGGTGCTTTACCATCCTTTGTTAATTCCCTGAACCCTGTCCACACCCCTTTAAATAGTCCTTCAGTAATCTCTCTACAGTTAAGCCCTTTGAAAGTGCCATCTGTTTCCTGCCAAGGCTGTCACTGGAATACAAGCTAACTCATATTCTTGGTTCCAGCACATTCCCATCCATTACATGCCACCACTAGACTAATACAGCTTAGTCACAAATCTGATTATAGTCCCTCAATGACCTACAGTGGCTTTCAAGTTAAAGGCTAGCTTAGCTCACAAAGCCCTCCATGATTTGATCATATCAATCTAGGCTTATCTTCCCTACTACACTTACCTTCCATAAACAGGTAACTATTTCCTGCTGCTGTTCAAAAAAAGCCATGGTATTCATTCCTTCTTTTCTTTCCATTGTATTTTCTCTTAATGGAATTCTTACTCTATTTCCCTTCAGCTACCTAACTGCTGCTTCTTCAAAATTCAGCTCAAATGTCCCGTCTCTCAAGGTCTCCCATTCTCATTTACCTGCCCGCCATTGTGTATACAGTAATCCCCTCTTCCTCGCAGTTTTGCTTTCCATGGTTTTAGTTACCCATGATCAACCTGAGTCTGAAAATATTAAATAGAAAATTTCAGAAGTAAACAATTCTTAAATTCTAAACTGCATACTGTCCTGAATAGTGTGATGAAATCTCTGGCTGTTCCATTCCACCCCACATAGGACATGGATCATTCCTTCGTGTGGCATATCCATGCTGTATACACTTCCCACCCATTGGCCACTCAGTAGCTAGGGGTTATCAGATCAACTGCTGCCTCATCTCAGTGCTTGTGTTCAAGTAGCCCTGATTTTACTGACCCAAAGCACAAGAGTAGTGATGTTGATAATTCAGGTACTCCAAAGAGAAGCCATAAAGTGCTTCCTTAAGTGAAAAGGTAAGTACAGTACAATAAGATATTTTGAGAGAGACAACATCGACTTAAGTTTTTTATAATATATTGTTAAAATTACTCCATATTATTATTAATTATTGTTAATCTTTTACTGTGCCTAATTTATATATTAAGTTTTATCATAGGTGTGTATAGAAAAAATATATAGTATATACAGGTTCAGTACTATCCATGGTTTCAGGCATCCACTGAGGTTCTTGGAACATTCCCCCACAGATAAAAGACTACTGTGTATCTATTATATCTTTATCAGACTTTAGTAGTAATCATGGATTAACATTTGTCTCCTTTCTAATATGAAACTTTTGAGGGCAGAGAACATAACTTATTTTACTTTGAATATCCCACGTACAAAACAGAGAGCCTTTGACTGGTGCATTCCTTCTCTCTTCCTACCACTGTTAGAAAGGTCCTAAATATCTCAAAATTCTTATCTAGGGCTTAACTCCTTGATGTCACTCTACATAATGGAAAAATAAACACTAGTTATTCTTCTTAGACCAGAGTCTAAGGAATAATAGTAAAAGGATCTCTCATATTCTTACCAGCCACTTCTCTTGCAATAGATAGATTGGCTCCTTCCAAGGCACACAGCTAAGAACAGGAGTCTTAGAGCAATAGGAGACACTCTCAACAGAGCTGAGCAGGCCAGATATGCACTAGAAATGTTATTTCCCAGATCCTGACCTTGGAAATTTAATAAGATATTTGTATGTGTGTTTACTTGTCTTTAAGAGACTTGAGAGTCAAGTTCTAGGAGAGAGCGGGCACAAAAATACTTAAAAGTCTTTGATTCAGTCACTGCTGTCACCATTGTGGTCTTTCTCTGCATGGCTTAAAGAGAGAGACACAGGCAGACAAACTGAGAGACAGAGAGAGAGAGAGAGAGAGAGAGAGAGGTTGACATTCACTGGTAATACAATATTATTATCATTTCCCAAATGATCACTCTGATTGTTAAAATGTTCTTCTTTTTATAACAAGAGCAGTTTCCCCTACATCTAAAGTTTCCACTTCAGGCAGGGGGAAGGGATAAAGATGTGGTGCAGGGACTCTAACCATCACCCTATCACTTTCACTCAGCCACTGAAATCTCCTCGCACCCTCAAATTATATGCATGGTTTGGGTTTGTAAATCGCCATGGTAATAACTCATCGAGTTCAACAGAAAAAAAAACTAACAATGAAAATGAACAATTAGGAAGTAAGGGTTTGTGTACTAGTTTCAATTAAACTGCTCAAAATAAATAAATACCCTGTGCTTTCTTGAATCTGTGGGTACTGGTCTTCTCTGCCTAGAGAGAATAAGGGCAGAGTAAGTAATAGAAAGGAAACTGATTTACTGATTCAGATACAGCTTATAAATAAGAAAGGTGACCTGACGGGCAACAAGGGAATAAGAGCCAGTGACAGAGCAATACTCTGTACCTTCAATAATAACAAGCTAAAAGGAAACAAATACATAGTTTTTAATTTTTTAAAAGAAAATAACATCTCCCAACAGGCTAGAGTTAAATATGAAACTAGTGACTAAAATGGAGATAAACATGCATAGGAAATGGTTAACAGTGTTCTGTAAGTACAACCATGACAGTATTTAAAAAGTCTGTCTTTCAATATTTTGGCAATAGCTTCATAAAGAACCAACAGGAGTTTTCACACAGTACCTTAAAAGCCTGTCTTATCCTTGGGGTTTCTGCAGCCAATGAAAGTTTGTCATGATGATGTAATGCTCCTGAGTTGTGTTTCAGCTCGGAGTATGTGGTCACCGGATATCATGCCTGGGATATAGGTAAGTTTCTGGATCAAATCTTTCTTTCCAGCCTGTTCCCCTGCTTAAACTAATTTCAGCAGAGATCATTTGTTTCTCGCCTATTTTACTATCTCTGAACAATTTTTTTTTTAATGTGGGCTAGGGTTATTATAGAATTGTAAAGACAGCTGGTAAACAAAATGATGAAATCTTGGAGTCAATTTTCCTCTATTATTAGTAGAAAGCCTTTTACTCCTCAACAATTTATCATCACCTCAGAGGGAAAGAGCAGCAAACAGGGTTATATTTTATTTGTTAAGATAGCTCTACTCATTTAGCAAACAAGTTTTACTAGGAAGATATTTTCAGGGAGATGAAAAGGTTTCTTTTTAAGGATTCACACTGAATTTAACTTATTAAGTGAGTCCCATTGAACTGTAAGCAGGAAATAAAGTTTCAATGTTTATTATAAGTAGGGATTATATAGGTCTTGCTCTTACAGCATTTAAACCCTAAAGACAGACAGACAGACAGACACAGAGAAAAAGGGAGCACTCATTATTTCTTCAGTTTTTAATTAAGTGGCCTAATAGTTATATGAAGCTAAATGGAGAAAAGTTAAATATAAATAAATAAGCCAGTTCCAATACAACGACGAGCAGCTGCTTCTATATATAAGCACCACTTTTAAATGTGGAGTACTTTTAAAATTTCAACGAGGTAACCAGCAGAGCCAATAGGTACGTAGCTTTTTATTTTCTTTCATTATATCCTCGACAGATGTGTAAAATTTTAAAGAACTCTTGCTGATATCAACCACACTGTATATAATCAAGCAATGTGAACTATAGAAAACAATTATGCAGGTAATTTAAGATTGAAAAGAAAAGAAAAATCAAGAGTGCTATTGGGGAAAAGAGGATGAGTCAGGAGGAGGGGGCCACAGACAGGGGAGATTAATGATGCTTAGCCAGAGACACTGATTGAATTATCCAGATATTAGTCATCTTTCATATTAACCCTGATACTGTAGACACAGGCTCTGAGAAGAAAACCTAAAACAAGAGTGTGGAAAAGAATTATCTTCAGCAACAAGAAACAGCATAAAATGTTAAGTGATGTAGAATTTCTTATAGGAAAAATGTTTTTTCTGTTTTGTAGAATTTGATGCCTGATGGGTACTGATGTGTGTTTTATTAAAAAACTTCTCAACTTTCTAGCCTAAAAGATACTCTGCTTCACCCTCCACTGAGTACCAAAGTACACATCAATTTCCACCCTATTTTCATTCACTTTACATCCCAAAGAGCTGTCATCTCTCTGCCATACTTCCTTCACGCTTACGTGAAACTATCCTCCTCTCTTTTGTTCCTCAGTTAACTAATTTTTTCTCTCAAATTAATAACTAAAATCCCAAATATTTGTACTATAAAGTAATCTGTATGTAAATTTTTAAAAAATTGGCTAGTCAGTAGACATTTCCAAGAAAGGCAAACAGCATGGGTAAGGTGAAGAACAATGAGAATGACAGCAGCTGACGAGGTTTCTGACCCAGAATGCATTTGGCTTTGGGGCCTTGGCCTATGTTGAGATCCTGGGCCTCTGTCACGGAGCTCCGGTGCAGTGCGCTGTCGCTCATTAGGCCTGGGCTCTCTGTTCTCACAGCTCCCAGCTGGAGGCGGGGCGGCTCCCAGGTGGAGTGAGGCACACTCATTAGCCCACCGAGTGGGCCTTTGGAGAGGCCCAGAAGGAATCTGCTTGGGGTTCTGCTTGATCTAGGAAACCTCTTTGATTCTCACTCTGAGATTCAGCTATGCAGAAAAATTCAGGAATTTTTGCTTAAGGAAAGACCTCTGGATGTGATCTGCACACCGGTAGGGGTCAATAACGTGCCATTGTGATTCACCTGAGGACAGAGCAGGCTGGGGGAAAGACAGTCCACAGTGGACTTCTTTGTACTCACAAGATTAGAAAGTTACAGTCCAATTGCAGCATTCCTGATATCAGAAGGTTATATCTATCCAAAAGACAGCCGAGAGGATTCCTAAGTTCACAGAGTCTGAGAACCCAGAAAAAAAGTTCGGTTGGGAAAACCTGTTAAGAGTACGCCACAGTATATAACCAAATAGTCGTCGTTGAATATTAAGAACTATTTCGTAAAAATCTTACTTTTTATTTCATCAAAAAATCATTTTTGTTATTACTATTCCATAAATAGAAATGGTCTAGAGTTACTCCGTTTTTTTTATCCTAGCCATTTATTTGCTAGAGAGGGAAGCACATGTAGAGCCACTGTCAGAAGAAAAGAATGACAGTTGGCAAGAAAAAAAGGAGTTAGCTCTGTCTTCCCAGTGTGAACACTGGGAGGTAGCACACTTCCTACATGCACAGAAATCTGGGCGTGGGGGCATACGAGATGAGGAAGGATAGAATTTTAATAGTTATGCTCAATCATAGTTCCCCAGTGAGGGTCCACTGGGCGCCTACCCTGTGTCATGCAAGGTGAGATTCCAAGTATGCAGAGACAGGGAAAGCGCATTTATATCCTTAAAGAACTTTTGGTTTCCCTTTAAGGGTTCGGTGTTGAAGCACAGAACAGGTGTTCATCAAACGCAGACAAGCACAAGTGTATGATAAAACGAGGGTGGCCAATGCATCCCAGGTTGCCAAGTGTGGTCCCAGTTTATGCCTCTTGTCCTGATATAATTATCAGTAGCACTTCTGTTCATTTCCAAAAGTTCACTGGCTTGTCACTTATAAGTGAGGAACCATGAAAAGATGTAAAATGAATGAAAGGAAGAGGACAGGGAACCTAGACGAGAAATTATGAGGCCCCGGCCCAAGGCAGCGGTCACGGTGGCAGAGAGAAGCAAACAAACCCCACTTCCTCTTCTTTTAAACAGTACGCCCCCTTCCTTGGGAGGAATTTCTCCTGTCCCTTCGAGAGATGTCTCTGCGTGTCGGTAAATTAGGGCCTCTGCTTTCTCCAAGCCAAGGGGTAAGAATGCGACTCATGAGCCAGTGGGACACTGTCTCCTGGAACCTGGCCGCTTGAGTGGAACGGTGAGATGAGAGAAGAGGAAGGGAGGCTTAGAGATCATCCAACCTAGCAGCAGTCCGCAGACAGCTCCCATCAGCAGTTCCTGCTACAGGGACCCCATGAGGGCGTGGCCCCTGTAGTCTCTGAGTCCATTCTTCAGCTGTCCTTTCATTTTACGAGTTTCCTTGTAGCTTTCCAGTAAATGTCATGTTGGTTTAAAGTAGCCAGAGTTTGGTTGTTTCTACTCACAAAGAGTAAACCCACACTGAAACCATTGGTGCTGATAGGCTGTATTTACACATGGAGAGGAAGAACGAAGGAAAAGTGAGGTGACAATTACTAGCACTTCAGCGCTTTTCTTCTTCACTCTGTATCTTATCCATTATTTTTGTAAGTAAATTGCATATCATAACCCCCCTTTATCACTTTAACTTAGTTTGTGAAAATGCTGTATCTACTTCATTGCTGCAATCGTCATGCACCAACATACACACAGGAACGGGATTTGCTTTGAAAAAAGGTAATTGTCAGTATTAAATGTGAAGGTCCTTGCTTCTGCTGCTCAGAGTTCGGTTGGCCAGAATTTCTGTTTCCTTACCTCTTGTGATGGTGCCAGTACTACACGTGGGATGCAACGACAACAACAACAATTGGCTAGGATTTAACTTAAAACAAACAAAACAAAACAAAAACATTATTCACAAACAGCTCTTTTCTGGGAGCTTATGCATTGGGTGACCAGAAGTAAGTTTTTATTTAGGCACTGCTCTCCTTTAAACTCTTCGAGGCACGGAGTTACGCCTCTGCGGTTATTACACAGCCAGAGGGTGCTGAGCAGTGATCTAACGCGGGCAGCACACAGCGTCGTCAGGTAGGGGGGACAAACGAACATTGGGAGGGCAAGGCTACACACTGCGATTGGTTGGATTTTGATGCAGCATACTCTCTTAACATCCTGAAATATGGAATGCAGGAAGTCTCCACAGATGCACCCTGCTGCAGTTCTTGAAAGGCAGGAGTAAATTTAAACTGGGTTTTGTAAAAACAAATGACATCATTCCTGCATACTCTGAAAAGCTGCAGCCCCAATGGAATATTTCCCATTTTCCCCTTTGCTCTTTACGTGTCTGATTGCAGAGCCTCAGGTTTTTATGCTGCACATTTAACTGGCTAAGTCTTGCAGGGAATAACTTTTCATCACTTGCCTCTAAAAATAATAAAATCCAAGAAGAAAATATAGAGGCATGTAAAAGTTCATTTAAACTCACATTTAATCTCTATGTGGCTGTTATCTAGAGACATGACAGCACATGGGAAGAATTTTAGTGATTTGAAGGAAATAATAACAAAATACTGTATTGGGGACTGTCATCATGGAAATTATAACACTGATTTATTTTGGGTGGCCTTCATTGTACAGTGCACAGCATTTGTGATGGGAGAAAAGGATTTCCATTTAGGGATTTTTTGAGGTTTGCATCATTAGCTGCAAAAGTAATCAGGGATCTGTTATAGTGAAGATAGTCGGCTAATCACTATACTGAAATGCTGTTTCAAAGGTACTGTTTCTCATTGTAGAATTCTACAAAAAAATAAATAATATGTAGATTCGAAAGTTTTTTTTTTAACAGGAAAATTATCTGACTTGCAAAATGTTGTTTATGCTAGACAACCAGAAATACAATTGTGAATCTTCTTCAACATACCAAAATGTGATGGAAATTTTCTCATCAAGAAAAAACTTGTTTTATAGTTATTTATAACCACAGTTAGTAATACTATATTGTATATTTGAAAGTTGCTAAGAGAGTAGATCTTAAAAAGTCTTTATCACAAGAACAAAAAAAAATTGTAACCGTGTGGTGATGTATGTTAACTAGACTTATGGTAGTGATCATTTCACAGTATCAAAAAATACTGCATGCGTGAAACCAATTAAAATGTTACATGTCAATTATATCTCAATTTAAAAATAAATAAATAACAAAATAACGGTTTAATCACAGTCTTCAGCCAAAGGATGTCCCACTCTCCCTGTTTGTCAATGTCACCCCTGTATGGGCAACTGAATAGATAAGAACAGTGAGAGCCCACCGAGGCTTAAAGCCTACCTGGTTTTCTCATTATGACCCCTAAAACCCAGAACTAACTATTCACCTTCTCAAAACAAGTTTCCACAGCTGATTCTGGAAACGACTTTTCTTTATTGAGCAGTCTATTAAGTCTTTTCGGTTAAATTTTCTACAATATATTATCAGGTGGCAAACAAGGAAATAAATCTCAAATTAAAAGGATAAATTTTGCGTTGAAAACCTACAAAATGACTTGAACCAAGCTGTGGGCATGGGACCATACACCCCTTCACCTCGCAGTGACTCACTTAGGAACCAGAGGCAAGATGGCATCTGCCTTTTCTCTCTGAAATGAAACCAGCCCAAGGAGAATCTAAAAGAAAAATGAAGAAACAAGTCCATATGTGCATTCCTGCTGTCCCCCTAGGACGTTAATTTATATCTTTGTTTTTTTTCTTGGTTCTCCATAGTTCCTTTGACCTTTAAACCTTAGAGGTCATCATCTTTGAGAACCCCCTTCCTGTTCACAACATTATGAATTAAATGATGGCTACAGTGTAAACACACACAAAAAAGTTGTATGCCAGCAATCAAGAATAATCTCTGAAGTAAATAGAGATGTTTTTACTAGTCAGGAAACACAATAAATAAATATCTGATTAAATAAGTATTTCTTTATTATCAAGGATGATATATTTCATTTTCATTGCTGTCCTCTTCAAAATTTCCCTCTCATTCTAAAAACAAAAAACAAAAAACAAAAAAAATTTTTTTAAGTTTTTGCATAATCTTATTAAGTCAATTCTCTGAAATTGTTCCACTTTAGCTCTTCTTATGGAACTAAAGGTGATTTCCTTTTTCTATCACTTTTTTTCTTTTAGGGATACTTTTTAGGTCTAGGAAGTTTGATTCCGAGGCTGGGAAAGAGAAAAATGAGAACTTTGCCACATTTCTCTACTCTTTCTTTTGTCTCCCCTGAAACACTGGCACTAAAGAAACAAAACTAGAAGTTGGGTGTTGTTGTGGCTTCTGGAGCCCTCCCTTGTCCCAAAGTCACTTGAACCTGAACATTTTTTTTAAAAAGAAGTAGAAAATAGGGGCATTATTTGACAATTTCTAAGTTCTATTCCTTCTGTTTTGAATTCACTCCCTGGCATGCACATGCCAAAAGTTTTACATCAAAACTCTCTGTGGGATTTTTTTTCAAATGTCTTACTAGCACTTAAAACTGAGAGTTTATTTTAAAAGTTGGGGAAATATTTGGAGATTAAGGAATCTAAATTCAATCTGCTTTTGTTGATAAGTGCTGTATAACCTAGGAAATGTTGATGCAATTTGGAAGATACAATTGAAATTCTATCATTAATTAAATCTGCCCAAAATGTGGTAGGAAAGAACCTCATAATAATAACATAATTGTATATATCCACTCCAATTTATGAGGCAAGGAAATAAAAATGTATTGGGAAAGGCATACATAGAGGGTAAGGACAGAAAAGGCCAGCAAAGCGTGGGCTGGATCACATTGCTTAGAGCTTTCCAATGGCTTCCCATCTCTTTCGGAGAAAACCCAATGCCCTTGCAAAGGCTTGGATGTCCTTCTACATTCTGATCCTCCTTCCTGTCTAACCTCAACTTCTCCCCCGTCCTTTTCATTCACTCAATTCCAGCCACACTAAACTTCTTGCTGTTTCTTAGATAGTCCAAACACAGGTTAGCCTGAAGACTTTTGCATAAATTCATTCCTGTGCCTAGAATAGCGTTCCTCCAGATGGCTACCTGCTAGCTCCTGCATTCCCTTCAGATCTCTGCTTCAAATGCCATCACTTCAGGGGGACTTTTTTGGACCACATTATGTGGAATAGCCTCCACTGCAGTCCACAGTGCTTACTGTTTCCAGCATCCTTGATCACCTCTAGCCCTCTTCATTTTTTTTCCCAGAGCACATAGAACATCTGACATTCTACGTATTTGTTGATTTGTTTGTTGTCTGTCTTCCCCCAGAAGGCAAGCTCCATTTGGGCACTGACTTGACTTTGTTCCCCAGTATCTACAACAATGCCCAGGATGAAGTAGGACTCAGCAAATATTTTTTAAAGAGATGAATGAAGAATGAATCAACTTCCAATTTTTAAATCCTAAGATAATTTCATATTTCTAAGAACTCTTCATTTTTGCTCCTTCACAGAAAGATCATACTTATCTTTGTTCCTGAATCTTAACTCAGTAGAGTTGTAATTAGACATATTTAACATTAAAATACAAACTCAGACTTTTTAATATTTAAAATTATATATTGATGTTAGCGACATTTTTTCAAATATAATTCTTTTTTGTTTTTTCATTATCACACATATTGCCTTCTCTCTTCTTTGTTACTTAAATAGTAGTTCTTATTGGTCTGTCCAGTAAATTCTCACACAATAGTTTTCTGGATTGGTTTTGATCTCTATTTCATTTGGCTCCATCACAGAAAGCTCTCCTCCATCTTCTCTTCATTTTTAATGTTTCCATCATTCCCATCAATGTCTCTGAAGAGTTAAAACTTCCTAATTTCTGTCTGCCATGGTCCTATACTTCCTCACATATCTTTCCCTGTGGGGAACTCTGCTCTTTAAGTTTACTCCACAACTATAATCGCTGGACAAATACATTGGAATGAGAGTTGTCATGCAACTGAATTCCCATAAAGCTCTTCGAGCAAAGTTGTCCCTGATTTTGATGATTCATGTAACAGATTAGCTTCAAAATGAGCTCATTTGTTCCTTTCCTTAATAGTAATAAGTTGAGAAACATAAATGTATTAAATACAGAGCAAAAGGTTAACCTATATTTTCCTGTGTTTCTGTACTTTTTATGCTTTTTTATTTTTACTCAAGCATAAAACTCTTTTTATAGAACTCTAAACTTTAAAAGAATTTAGGACATTATACTTTTTCATCTTCTGTAACTTCACAAACCTACCACATGCTGATAAAATCCTTCTTTCCTACTCCTAACTCCCACATGGGTCTAAAATCTGCATATAAACATTGCTGTCCAGTAGAATTCCTGCAATGATGAAAATGTTCTATACCCACACCGTTCAGTGCAGTAACCACTAGCTACATGTGGTACTGTGCATTTGGAAAATGAGTAGTGAAACTGAGAAACTGAGTCTTTAATGCAAGAAGAACATGTTTAATTAAGACAAATTTTCTCTACCAGACATGGAAAGAGTGGATAACACACAGCCAATGTTAGATCTACATCTATATCCACATACAAACCCCATATCCTTTTCTTTTCTTGGCCACGTTCTTTATTACTCCCCATCTTTTTCAAGCAAATTTCTTAGAAAAACTAAAACTGCAAAACTACTTTGACAGCCAAGTCTCAGATCTCTGTAATGAGAGAGTACATGTTTATCAAAAATATAATGAATTCAGGATTTAGGTTAACTTTGGGTTTAAAATCGTGTCCATTGACTCTGCTACTGCAATAGTACAATATGCCTCCTTAGCTGGGTAGCTCATTGGTTAAAGCATCATCCTGATATGCCAAGGTTGTGGGTTCAAGTCCCAATCAAGGTACATATAAGAATCAACAGATGAATGCATAAATAAATGGAACAACAAATCAGTGTTTCCATCTCTCTCTTCCAAATCAATAAACACACAAAAGTTTTTTTTAAATAGTAGAATATACTTAAATTCATTTCTCTTGACCATACTGTACAGGTGCTTATAGGTCATGATTTCCAGATGGTAAGATTCAGGGAGGAAAGAGAAAGACACATTAAGACCCTGACAACCACATTTCTGAAACAGCACAAATGTTTGATTATATAAAATTCAAATTCTCCCATTTCGTCAATGCATTATTACTACCTGTGATATTTTGACATTAGTTGAAAGTTAACAATGTTTTTAGCAATACAGTGGAGAATATATAAAATTTGAAGCTTATCCAAATGAATTCACTAACTTAAAATATGTTTATGAAACTATATAGTATGCATTTGACTCTTAAATTTTCGATACTTATAATTTAAGAATTCCTTATATCATAGGTCATATCAAAATTTTATGTATATTTGCTTCTTTATATTTCATATAGGACTATTTTTTATCATTCTCTAGACATCAAATCTGCACAGAGTTGACTCAATGGTGCCACAGCAGTGAATAAAATATTAGCTTATAGCCAAACAAAATATATTGAAAGCCTGGTGGGAGAAAACACTTGCTCACAGCTCCACGGTGCCTATTCTGCAGATCAATATTTTTGAGATACCCCCTGAACAAAACAAATTGAAAAGACAGCAACTATACCATCCCAGAAGAGTTATGATATTCATCGTCATATTAAAGATTCTGAGGAGTTCGGTAGGAAAAGAAAAGTTGTTGACTTTTTTAAACTCAGTGCTTCTCAGTGAATTTGGCCTTAGAACATTTTATTTTCTCACCTAACATCTAATAGCCCATGGAACTAATGTTCCAGGGAATACACACAGAGAAATGCTGTTTTGGCATTAAGATAGATATTCCTGGTTTCCAAAATTCTGGCATATTCTAGATCTAGATACTGTCAACACATTCAAAAACCTTATGGAGTCTATGGATTCTAGATCCGAGGCTTCCAAGAGGTCAGTAAGACCAATGAAGGAATGACAGAATGAATGACAATAACTTCCACTGTGTGTATTCCTATAGTCCCCAATGAAAATTTTTTTTACAAATTGTAGTTGCTTTGCCAAGAGGCTTCGAACGTATTTGGGATCACAGTTGCTCATCAAGATGCCAATTTGTCATTAATTGCAGGTGCAATTAGCTATACGATTATTCCCTAAAAGCCTCTGTAGACAAGATTTCCCCCACTGAAAATACCTGGAGGGTCTGCTGCAACTAGTAGCTCTCGGAACCAGCTAACACACTGAAGTTTCCCCGATTTGCCTTAGATTTAGCATGATCTCTCTGAGACAACAGGGGTGAGCTCTCCCATGTGATTTAGTTATGCTTGTGTAAGAACTGCCTTTGAAACTACTGTGTGGTGAAAAGGAAAATGTCTTTGAAAGTCAAAAGGGCATCATTAAAATAGTTTTCCCTCAGGAGACTGCTTAATGGCTTCTCAAAACAAATAAAAAGTAAAAAAGAAAGGACTTACTAGGTATCCAGGTTTTAGAATTCTATAGTTCTGAGTTATGTTTTATGTAACTAATAACTGCTATCCCCAGACCACTTACATAGGTGATTCTCTTGGAGAATACCCTTGTCTGCTTCATAAATTCTTCTAGTAAAGATCTCTATCTAGGCTTTTAATTTATATTTAAGCTGAAACCAAGCTATGGCAGAAGATTGTCTGAGATAGTACAGTATCGAACTTCAGAGTCAGACATATGTTCAGTCCCTACTCTAACAATTATAAACTGTGCAACCATCAGTGGCTACTTAAGTTTCCTGAACTTAATTTCTCTATCTGTAAAACGGGTGCTGTAACACCTATAACAAATCCAACAAGGGAACAAGGGAATCCAATGAGATAGTGCATATAAAGCATTTAAGAACAGGTCCCAGAAAATAGTAAAATGTGCTGGAAAATGAGCATTATTATCCTAAGTCAGTGATTTTCAATCAGTGTGCCCCCCAAATTTTTAAAACATCCAGGAGCACCGACCTCTTTTCCCTTAGATGGTCAAATTTAAAAAATGACAACGGCCACTACGATGATAGCCATCCAGTGTGAATGAATCAAACTTACATCTTTTTTGGTCACAGTCAAAAAGTTTATTTTTTGGCATACCGCAGAATTTTAGTCATTAGTTTATGCATGCTATGAGATGGGAAAGGTTGAAAATCACTCCTCCAAGCTATTATCTTCATCAAGGAAAACTTGCAGAATTACTTTTCTCTATGTAGAGTTTCTAAAATATAATATTGAAACATCCACTTCTTGAAAGTACATACCATATTGATTACATTCCTTAATTAAACAGATGCTCAAGTCACGAACGATTGCAAAATAAGAGAAAGTCCTGGCCACTGAAAGGTTCCAATCGAGTCAGGCAACAGCCACAGAGCACATGATAGTATCACATCACAGCAAGTGTATTAATTAAGAGAGATGTGTGGTCACGTGGAGTGGGAAGACGAGAAGGGGGTGGCAACGTCGGCCCTGGTGCGCATGCTCAGGCTTCCTAGGGCAGAAAGCAGAGAATTTGTGCCCTGAAGAACAGGGAGATTTGCTGGGTGGAAGACAATGGGAAGCATCTCGGCAGATGAATCGGGAAACAGATGTTTAGTGAAGCTACAGAATGCATTTGTGCGGATTACAGAAAGGACAAGAAGAACAAGGTACCAGAGTGTCCATATACAAGGCTGGGGAAGTCAAAATTGATCAGAAGGGAAAGAAAATGGGAAAAAAGAAGTAATTAAGTTACCGAACATTCACTATGGCTGGCATCGTACCAGATGCTTTACCTATGTTTTTGCATCTAAATCATGTAAAAACACTATGAGATAAGTAGTATGATCTCTGGTGTGCAGATGAGGAAAGTGTTGCTCTCAGATGTTAAGCGAGTTGCCCAAAGTTACATAAAAAGAAATTGAAGAAACTTGGATGTTAGCCCAGGTTTGTCAGATGACAGAGCCCATGCCAACCTCTATTTTAAGCAAGGAGAACCAGCAGGGGTCTTGAAAGAAGTGACCTCATCAAAGAAAAATTCTTTGAAAGGGAAGTATGGTGACAGAATGTAAGCTGGTGGATTGAAGGGAGATAATGCTGGGGATTGAGAGCTAAATGAGAGGTTAGTACAGCTTTGTGGGAGAAAGATGAGGAGGCCCAAGTGAGCCAGCTCCTGTGCCAATGGAGAGAAACACTTCTTGGAGAGGCTCAAAGAAGCTTGGTTACCAATTGGATGTGAACATATCTCAGAATAAAATCTCTGAACCCAGATACGATAAAATGTGTGCCAGGAAGAGCAGTGAAATACTTCATTAAAAAATGTGATGTTAATTCAGAAGAGCAGAACTAAACATGCAGCATTATGTCATCTGAATTGTGGTCCAAGATCAACAACACATCATTTCACCTGAAAGTTTGTTGGAAATGCCAAATGCATACGCCACTCAGGACATTCTTAAACAATCTGCTGTTTAACAAGATCTTCAGATTGAAGAAGAAGAAGAAGAAGGGGGTTGGGGCGGGGAACACCAATCTAGGTGAACTAATATTGAGAGTAATGAGGAAAGTGTCAGGGAGGCAATTTTCTTTTTTAAAAAATAGGCTCTAAACCCTGAATTTCAACCATGAATCTAAAATCTTTCATAAGCACTCTGGTTAGCAATGATTTTATTTCATATTACTTTCATTATGTTAATTAGTTTCTAGAAGAAGTAGCAGCCACCGGTGCTGACATGGCCAAGATGTAAAAGGCAGATGCTCCTTCAAATTCAGTGCTTTATAAAAAAACTGCCAAATCCAAGCTGTAACCGAATGATTAGATAGCATTTGATCTGCTCGCTTGGAATGTCAGCAGGGATAATGCTTACATAAGCTCTGTGCTGCCTCAGATTGTCCTTCAGTTACTGGGAAAATAGAAATCCCAAAGAGTTTATTTTATCATCACAATCGGAGTGGGGCAGAACAGAAGGCTCTTAAAATGTTTCTGAACCGTCAGTCGGTTCGTTCAAAACCTGTGTACTAATGTACGTGTAAGTGTACCACGTCTGTCTGGAAAGGTCCAGCCATGGATTGTACATCTTAAAACTTTGGTGTGAGGCAAGGATGTTCATGTCCCCTGTCTCTGGCCGGTCAGTGTACTCACTTCCCTGTGATGGCACTCCCCTGAAGAACTGGGGGTTTCCATGGCTGTCTTCTTCATCACCACTGTTCATTAACAAAGATTTCTGAGAACCTGCTATGTGCAGGCAGGATTAGGCTGTGGGGCACGGAGGGCGACAAAGCCACCACTGCTCACGTGGACCTGACATTTAAGTGAGCAAAACCGATAATGAACAAAGAAAAAATACGACCATAAAGGAAGGTCTCATAGTGATAAATGACAGTGAAAAAGACTAATATGGTATAATGAGGGAGAGAACCACAGGGATGCTGTTTTAGACAGGGTGTTCGGTCAGGTTTCTTCAGGGAGTCGACATTTGGGCTAAGATCGGAATAAAGCGGAGGTTAGACTTGGGAAGAGAAGTGTTCCGGGCAGGGGGTACTGCAAGGGCAAAGCCACGTTCGGCATGTTTGGGAAGCGGCAAGGGTGAAACTTGGTTGGAGCAGCGTCGGAGCGAAAGACAATGGTCAGCCTGGTGCCAGATCGGGGAGATCCTTGAAGGACCTTGACGGTAATGATAAAATAAAAACAAAAAACAGACAAAAATGTTTCACTTCTGAGACAGGCACTGTACTAATAAGACATATACACATTAATTAGTATAATCCTCACCATAATTCTATATTTCGGTATCATCATTGTCCCTTAAGAAAACTGAGGCTTAGGGGGATTAATCAACATGATTAAGGTCTCACAACTGCTAAGTATTAGAGCTGGGATTTGAACCCTGGTCTAACACCAGAGACCATTATACTTTCCACCATGCTGCCACGATAGACACATCTCTGGAATCAAATTTTACATGCAGTTTATCAGTGAAAATTCTGTGAAATTCAAGTATGCAATAAATATGGCTCTAGGTACTTCTATAATAAAAGGGTAGAACTATACTCTAGTTTTTACCACAAATAAGTTTTACTTTGGTCATATTTTTCATACTCTTAATACAGTAAGAGCTCATTGAATGTTCAAATCCATAATAATTTTATACTAGCACTTATTTAAGGTATAAAATAACCAAATGTTTACAACATGCAGTTAACCCCTCATCAGATTCAGTAGACAATAAGCCATGATATACAACTGCAAAGATATTTTCACTTCAAAAACATTGGATATTAGCTACTGAATCTGAGATATGGATGTTCAAAACAATATTTGGTACTTTCTACTGCTTCCTAATTTACATCGTCCTTGCTAATTTGTGCACCTGCTTTTCTAAATTTATCTCACAATACACATATCCACTCGAGGAGCTCTGTTCTGATTATACTCATCCTTTCCTATGTCATTCTCCCACACAAGAACCCTTTCCAATCTCTCTCTGCCCATTAAAACCTGGCTGTTTCTTTCACACCCTGCCCTTCTCACTGGAGCATTTAACACACTGCCCAGCCTGTGTAATAGATTAACCTTCAATGCGTACATTCTTCTTCACCAGCTAACCACGGACAGCTTGACCTTGTCTCCAAGTCTCCGAGGACCTGATTTTGCCCACTCACCCACTGTACATGACAAGACTTTAGATAGATTTTGGGACTCTCTGATCACCAACAATTATTTCTGTGTTCTCAACCAATTTTTTATATTCTGCCGACCACAATATTTCTTTGAATCCTTTAGGTAGTTGAATAATTCCTAACTCATGCACAACTGATCTATTACCTTCACTACAAGGTAGCACAGTTTTCAAATCTGTCTGCAAGCATTTCCTTGGAAAAGTCCTGGAATCTGAATGATCTGAAGCACACATTTTTGGACACGAAAATCTAATTGAGCTAAAAAAATAAAATCCACTCAGAATAAAAATAAACCAGGTAGACCTCCCTTGTTCCAGTGACTTCTATCCTGCAAACTGAAACATTGTAGAGCTATTTCTTTTTAAGAAAGCTCTGCTCCATGGGGTAAGTTGTTGTTGAACAAATGTGATAGTTTTGTTTTCCTTTAAGCCTGTGGTGACAATATCACCCTAAACATAACCTTTCCATAAACACTTCAATAAAGTTCTGCTCGACAAAATAATTTTTTACACAAAAATCAGACATTTCTTAATTCTGCTTTGACACAGCAAATGGGCCTAGTATCGCAGGCCATGTTAAACAGGTTTAAATTATAAAAGGTTATTGGTTTTCAAGATGTTAGTGGCTAAAATACTCTATGTTTCCCAACAGTTTGTTGAAGTGCAGAAGCTGAAAGAATTCTGGGCTTGTCAGGAAACTGCAGTGTCTAAAACTCTCCAGAAGCACTCAGAATGGCAGGGTTTTTAACCAATAAAACATGAGATTCAAGGAACACATTGTCACGACTCAGCAAATAATAAGGAGCAGGTATAAGTATGACATCATTGAACAACATTCTCATTGGCGGTGCTGCTGTGCGCTGGTTACTGTTCTATTTGTGGAAGCAGCAGCCTTATTCAAATTAACCTTTTCACACAGGAGGGAGGAGGGAGGTGGTGAGTAATACTCTGCAGTCTTTTCCCTGAAGGTGATGTGCTCTCAAATTTGCTTTACTTTGCCGTTGAGCAGGCAAAATAAAAATAAATTCAGCTGTGGCAGTGTTTCACAGGGATAATAGCTGCTTGAATTAGATCAGGTCAGTGAAAAGAAATGGATTAGAAGCTATTGCAGAGTTGAAACAAATTTCTGAATTTTCTCTTTGCTTTTATTCTTTCTCCCCTTTACTATTTCTCCATGTGTCATTCCTGAACCCCACTGCTGCAGACTAAACTTGGTATCCCTCCGATCAGCCACTCGAGGGAGGAATTTCTTTGAATGTTAACACCGCTAGCCTGTGCTATCTGGGGGTCTACCACACAGGTCAGATTAATGCACGGTTTTCTGGCATTTTAGAAATACTCAAAAGCATGAAGCTGATGAGGTAATTTAATCACATTTACTGTAGTCTGTGAGAAACTGTCACTCTCTATCCCGTTACTGTTATATAATACAGGGCCTCCAGCTACATCAAGCATACACAGGAGAGCCCACTCTGTTTTTAGCTCCCAGTACTTGGCTATAATTTAGGAGAGCTCCAGTGTCCATCCATCCATCCATTCTCCTTCTGGATTGGCTTCTAGTACTTTGCACGACTTTGCTGAAATAAAATGCTTTGGGTCTTTGGCCTTATTTTATTTTTATGTCTTCAAACTTGCTTCACTCTCTCTTGTCATCTACAAAGATCATTCAGGATACAAACCATGAAAAATTTTGAATCCGCTTTAGACTAACTTTGCTTTAGTCATTTCTGTCTCCAACATTAATACTTTCTTCCCTTTGCTTTTACCTCTTCCTTCCTACCTCAATACGCCTCTACTTGTCGGAGGCAATTAAAAAAAAGTGAGTGACAAAAGTCTGTGGAAAGTTGACAATAAACCTATTATCTCTGCCACAATATGGGCTTTCTTAGTCTGGGCTGCTATAACAAAATATCACAGACTGGGTAGTTTATAAATAACAGAAATTTATTTCTCGCAGTTCTGGAGGCTGGAAGTCTGCGATCAGGCTGTGAGCCCTCTCCGGGTGCAGATTTCTGCCTCAATCTTCAGGTGGTAGAAGGGGCTGAGGAGCCTCTGAGGGTGGGAGCAGGGCTGTCTTTTGTAAGATCACTAATCTCATTCATCAGGACTCTACTCTCATAACTTAAGCACCTCTTGAAGCTCCCACCTCTGAATATTATTATCATGGGGGGGGGGGTTACGATTTCAACATATGAATTTAGAGGGTGTAGGAGACACAAATATTCAAATCTTATCGTGGTGGTAGGCAGAAATGGCTGCATTTCGGGTCAGAAACAAGTACTACATACAAAGAGCTAGTTAGCTCACTTTGCTCCAAACTCAAGACTCCTTGCTGCATGGTTGCCTGTTCTTAAAGAGATGTTAACCTTTGAGATCTTAGTGCTTCACTTGCTACTCCACAAAGAATATTTATAATCTTGTCATCAAACGTTAATGACACTGTTTCCAGAATGACACTCCATGTTACAATCCCGTTTGTTCTCTCTGTGCTTGTTCTGCCTCTCCAACTTACAATTCCTTTAAATTTATCTTGGTGACGTAGCTGCTGCTGGGCCCTTAACAAAACTATGTGGATTCAGAAAATAGTAGTTTGTTTGAAGAAGGTCATAGCCCTACGCTTTCATCGCTTCATCGTTGCTGAATAAATAATACAAGGGACAGTGGACTGCAGAGAAGGGCTGGGAAGTGGGCTGGTCACTGGGGAGTGGGTGTGCGTTGGGGCAGTGGGTAGAACAGAGGCAGGAAGTATGAGGTGCAGACTCTGTAAGTGACTGCCACTCGTAGGACTTGGCGCTGCCTGAATCCCGCCAACTCTCTGCCAGAAATCACTGTGAACTGTTCAGCTTTTTCATGGGTAGCTGCTGAAATCCCAGGCACCAGGTGTCTGGAGCAGTCTGGACCATAGCTCTCTATGTGGCTGAAATCTGTCAGTCTTTTGTGCCCTGATTCCACTTTTTGACTTCTTGCACCTTTCCCTAATCCTAGCCCTTCCTTTGAAATGGGACTGTTTCCTAGCCTACCTTGGCAAACCACCCCGGGGGGAGGAGCTCGGAGGTTGCCGACTTGACCTGGCACAACGCGCATTCTCAGCTCACTATGCCTGAATGCTGTGTTGTTCCTGTGCGGAATGAAATTTTAGAAAATGACTTTCAGATGTTAGATTCCTATTCTGGTGCTGTTTTGCCCCCTTGCCATTTATAATCTCATAAAACTCATTATCTTCGTTCGGCTCTGGACAAAACTGAAGCGACTCATAAAATAGCATCCTAGATGAGATAACTGATATCAATTTGAAATGCTTCAGCTTAAGACCACTACCAAATAATTTAATTATTGCCTTTCCACTGTACTTACCTTTTAGTTTGGCTGTTTGCTTCCTTTGCTGTAACTCTCAAATCCAGTGGGTATTTTTAGGCAGTGCCCGAAAATTACTGTGACCTTCTTTATCTGAACTCTGATCAGAAAGCCGTCTAGTTCTTCCCAGGTTTTTCTCCTCCCCCCACCCCCTTCAGACCAGAAAAGTAGCTGCTGAAAGCAGAACAGTTGCCATGGCAACCTCTTGGCAGCTTCCTCAGCGAGTAACAGTGTTGATTTCCGAGGAGGAGGCCGGGTGGGAGGGGTGGAGCTCTGAGGAGGTAAAGGAAGGTTACTGTGCACTTAGTTAATATGCAAAACCACTTACACAGTGCTGGATGCGCAGTGAATAAGTGCAAACAAAGCCATGCTTGATCAGCTAACATGGACTTTACACACTAGTTGATCTGTCCAAGGATGCAGATGCTGGCTCAGAAAGAAATTTTGCAATTGGACAGTAAAGGACACAAGAGATAATACTGCAAGAGGTTAAACAATAATTTTGCGACGGTTGGTGGTAATGGAAGAAATAAACAGAAGCCGAGGTGTGTTTGCCTCGCTGCTCTTTGTTTTGCTCAAAGAAAAACAGCAATCTAAATCACAGGGATGGTGTTTTCTCTGAAATCTCACACACTGAAGTTCAAGTTTGCATCAATTAAACTCTATGTAAGATAAACCAATATGTTCAGATATAAGCAAGTATAGCATAATTTGGTTTGTGCTTGAACAAAACATACGGCTCAAGTAGCATCTTTCACCTCCGAGTTTTCAGACAAAGAAGCAGCAGCGTATAGTTACTTAGGGCTGGGAGTGGAGGCGGATACTGTCGAATCTCTCTCTCTCTCTCTTTCTCTCTCTTTCTCTCTCTCTCTTTCTCTCTCTCTCTCCCTTCCCCCCGCCCCCGTCCCCACCCACCCCCTAACTTTGACAGATTCCTGTTTGTTTCCTGGGGGTTGGAATGGCTGGAAATACTGGTAAATCCCAAGAGAGTGTAGGGAAGACTGTAGAGCAGGACACCTACATGAGGCAAGGAGACCGGCTGCAAGCTAGGGACGCAGGCGGCCCGCGCCTTACCTGGGGCCTGCGGCTTTGCGTGTTAAAGAAGAGGTAGGAGCTTGGAAAGCCTGTAGTGGTGAGCTGAGGTCTCCCCACCAGGTGTCACTAGGGATTTAAAGCTTACCAGACCTTTGGGACGAGGCCTAGGAAACAGCCAAGGAATGATTAATGAAGCTTACTTTAAAATATTTTTGAGAGGTTATATGTGAAATAATTCCAAGGAGATCTCCTGCCCAGGGAAATTGAGATGACAGCTGCAGCTTGGTTTAAATGATTTCTCGGCCATTCTCTCTAAGGCTCTATCTCCATTTCTGCGTTCCCCGTTCCAAAAACCAGACGTGCACATAAAACTCACGAAAGGTACACTGAATCCAATATCATGAAGAAAATACACACACAAAACCAAAGTAACTGAAAAAAATGATGATTGTGGTAGACACTCCCATTTACCAAATCAGTCCCCACGTCCTAACAGCATAGATGTTAGTGATTTTGTAATCTCAGGGTTAAGATCAGAGTTCACTGTAAAAAAATGCAAATGCCCCAGAAGTCTCTGTATAAGTGAAGTCAGTTTGTGTTTTATCAATGGTTAATGTTTTTTTTAACAAAGCCACATGAAGATATCTCTACCTTAAAAAAAAAAAGCCTTCCTTGAAGTATTACCCAATTTAGGTACCTAGGAATATGCATATGATCATTTTTCTTTTCCTCAGAATTAAGAGTAGACAAATTTTGTCTCCCCTAAATACTTTCTTGCTGTTTTCCTTTTTTGTCTTATCTACCTGGAAGCTCAATATTAAATTTCATAATGAATTTCAGTAGCTTCCTGTGCTTACATATTCTTTTGTAATTTCTCCTCCATGCACCTCACATTATTTAAATAATGGCTTCCTACCTTGTTTCACATCATTTTACCGTTTTAATTCTTCGGTACTTTTTACTGTGTATATTACCTCACCTCCATTTTGGTGTGATGGACCCACTTAGAAAGAAGGGAAGGAGGAGAAGAAAGGAAAAGAGGAAGAGAGAGAGAAGGGAAAGGAAGGAGTAACATGGCCTTACTGCCAAGGTCTTGCAGTGAATTCATCAATCCTTTCGTCTTCAGTTAGCCTTTGAAAGGTAGAACAAGGGCGCCAGAGTAGTGGTTGGGGAGGAGCTAAGCTTGTGTGTGCTTGAGAGGCTGCCTTGTGCCTCAGGCGACAACCTGAGCACCAGGGGCATCTTCAGTGGTTTAGGAGAGGAGACACTGGAAGCAGGGTGTGAGCACAGGAAGGAAGCGCACCTGCTTCGGGGCTCGGTTGGGAACTTTCAGAGAGCGTTTGCAGTTCTTTTTGAGTTTTTTTTTTACAAAAGTGCAGTTTCACTTTCAAGCTTAATGAAATTTCTGTCACACAGATACAGTTCTTTCCATCTAACACATGCGAGAAACTGAGGCTCAGAGGTGTTGTCATTTAATCACACAACATATGTTACAGAATCAGGATGAGGAACCAGCTCCCTGCTCACAGTGTTGCTGCAGACGGTAACTCCAGCCTGGCAAGGATGAAAGGAAAGCACAGGGCCTGCAGGGACAGGGCACAAATAATCCTGTGTTTTCTGTTCTTTCTCCCGGGGATGCCCTATCCCCCAGTACCACCAAGGAAGCTCTCCCACAAATGAAAAACACCAGTTTGCAGGTAAATACTTGTGGCAGAATTTCAATAAGATCTCATTAGTCATTATATTTATTTCTGTTTCATGAGGGAATGAATAAATGGCTTCAGTAGTGTAGATGTCCCAGGCCCATTTCCTAACCACAGTTCTAACCACTTCTCTAATCACTTAACTGATGCTGTTTTAATGAAAGCTGTTGTTATTATGCATTATTAATAAAGGACTACCATTACTATTAATATCACTTAGGAAAGATTCTGTAAAGAGGTTTGAGACTACATATGCAATTAACAAGAAGCCAAATTCTTCGTGGTATGAAAAATATCAGGTAGGGCTGGTGACACACATTTGATCTTATAAAAGCAATATAAAGGGTTGTAAGTGGATTTCACGTACCCACAAGAAAAAAACATGAAGATTTATGTATACAATAACTTACCTGCCTCTGTATAGAGAGAAAATTGATGAGTTGAGAGGAAATTTCATGCACCTCTGATCTCATGAACATGGCAATGGAATGACTATATTACCTCACATTTCAGTGAGTTCATTCTTACCTAAAAGGTCGTATTCATAATGAGTGAAAACAAACGTATTTACACTTTCAAGTAGGATACGGAATATTGGATAAGTGGGAATGTTGTTGAATTCTTATGGGCCTCATAGTATATTTTAGAGATGAGCACACAAGAGTGGGGCAAAGACACCTTTCATATGTTCTCCCTTTGATGATACTCACATTGAAAGGTTCTGCCCTGGCCTCCAAAGCTGCCACTTGCCGACCAGGCTTCGAGCCATAAGATCACACTGTCTCTTTGTTAAGAAGGGATAAATTAGAAGCAACTTGAGCACAGCCACAAGAAGCAAAGCCTTGGCCTTTGACACTCCTATTCTATAAATAGAAAAGGAAGGCTGACTGTGGTCTCATTACCTTCAAGGTGAGGATGAAGTCCTGCATTCTAATGAAGGGATCACCTTAGCAGAGCAGGCCAATTTACTCACCGTCCTGGGGAGTCCTGTGTTCTCCAAGAATGATCACACTGCTTAACCTTTGTCCTCTTGAAAGGGGGCTATTCCACAGGTTACAATTGGAATAACAACACTCCCGCATGCCCTTCTAGTACTTTTGTTTCTGAGTCTGTTTTGAGGATTTGTCAACTACCAGCTTTCTAACCTGGTATTCAGTCTCATTGTGGGACTAAAGGGCGTAGGTCGGCTGCATGACCTGAGGGCATACAGGATAAGTCCATCAGCTACAAGCTCTTTGTGTACATGGAAATTTTTAAGAGCTCTGAGACACTCACAAGACTTTTGTATATGCTTACGGATTATGTTTTTGACTAAAGCCTCAGTCTTATTGAAATAAAAATAATCACCTTTGTCTAGATATGCATAGGCTTCAATTCTTTTAAAGTCTGTAAATTAATCTCATGTTGGTCAGGTGCATATCATTATCCCCATTTTAACAGATGCCGAGAGAGAGGCACAGGAGTGGAGAGTGGAAAGAGTCATGGAGGAAAAAAATGACAGGATCCAAAATAAAATCCAAATTCCCCTGACTTCTAGCCTAATACTTGGTCGAGGCATTAACGTATATTCTCCTATTAATTAGTAAAGATTCAAAACACCTGTGAAGGAAGATCTGCATGGAAACATAGCATGAATATCTAGTTTACATCTCGTCAGGAGGAATTGACTTTTCTGATTTATTAATGCCAAATTCTTGGGTTATTACACTGAACTTATTGACATATTTCCCTGTTTGGCTCTTTTTCAAGTTATGCCACAGCCAGTAATAGCAACGCATGTCCATAGAAGTTTCAGGTTGTGCCACCATCTTTCTCAGGTTTGGGTTTATCAAAGGAAAGCACCTTGTTTAAATTGAGATATTCATGAAGTAACTATTGAAAATCGATAATAAGTATTAAAACAATATATAGACTTAAATTTCGGGAAGATGCTTTCAAACAGGCTTAGGTGATTTACACAGAAAGGATTCATCTGTGCAGGTGGTAGTCTACATTGCCTCTGGTGTATCTAAGGTATATAAGGTAGGTTGGGAACTAGTATGCTTATCATTAGCATTTAAAGTAGAAGAACTTTGTGAATTTTAAGTCTTTTTTGGCCACTTTTTACTAATATCACCGCGATTTAAATCATTATGATATGTCATTAACAATCAAAACACATTTGTGTTTTGCTATAGGAAAATCTATGAACATGTTGAAAATCAAAATATGAGTGTAGAGCTAATAGACTACCAGGATGATAGAATTATAAACTATCACATGAGTCATATAGTCAAGACATGCCAAGGAAAGAAAGAGACCCAGAGAAGTTAAGTGCCTTGCCCTGAGCCACACAGCATTCAAGAACAGAACTGAAACCATAAAGAAGGCATCCAACCTCTGGGATCATCTTTATGGTATTACTCTTTCTATTCAGCTTTGATTCTTTGTTTTATTTCTCTTCTCTGGGTTTTTTTTCCTCCTTCCCCAGAAGTTATTTTTCCTGTTTTCTTTTCTGCATATACTACTGTGCAGTCAACCATAGATTTGAGTTTTCATCAAACTACGTCTCAGGAAAGGTACCTCATCACACAGAGGCCGGGCTGGTGCGCAAAGATCTTAGCATCATCCATCACCCTATGGCTGGTGGGCACCTCAGACCATCAGCATGCTTCCCTCTTTCAGTCTCCCTCCTTGCAGGGGGATCCACAGAAAATGCTGACAATAGTGTGTGGTAATAATATGGAGGGAATACAGTGATCTGATCACCCAGATTCAAAGCCATATATGTAGCAAAGAAGAGCGTCGGATTTAAAAGTCTTGCCACCACGGCAGCATCTTAATCACATACTACCTGCTTAAGTGTGCAGAATCTTAAGAATGAATTTTCTGCTAAGCTGTGAGCTCTGAAGATGAATATTAAATTAGGATTTGGGAAGGAGAATGTGCTCCTTCATAGAAAAGCACTTTTAACATTTAATTATGAAGCTGTCTCACAGAGGAGCTTGGAGCTTGTTGCCATTAGAAACTGAGTCATACTTGCCAGGGCTGTGGTCAAATCGCAGGTTCCACCCCTACCTTCTGCCAACCTCCTCCACTAATTGACTGACCTTCCTGAGGTTGACTGGGCTGAACTTTTGAGATGGTCCCAGGTGTTTTGTGGCTGAGTTGTGCTTCTGAAGGTGTGTGCACGGAAAAGACATTGTTTATGAGGGCAGAAGACCTCGCTGACAACAATTTCCAAGGAAATGTCTCAGTTGCAGAAGATAGCAATGTTTAGTAGGAACAATTTTACATCTGCCTGAAGAAAATGTCAACAGAGTTGCCATTAATTTCAAACTGTTGTGAGAGATATTGAATTATTGCACAGGAAAAATATTTTCTGTACCCACCAAGAAGATTGCAACAATCTTCCAAAATGGAAAATGTCTTGCAACCAAGCACATAGATCAAAAATTGATTTATGTGAGCCATTGAGTTTGTACAAATTTTGACACTATTCATTTTATAGCCATATTCCATTACCTTGGCAGAAGAAGACGTTCGCTTATTTCTAAATTTAGATTCTAGCTAATTTTGTAAATGTATTTATAATTTTTATATAGTTTAAAACAATTTAATGTATTTTACAACAAAATATATAACCTAGTACTTAGTTTATTTCTATTTACCTAAAGCAAAGACTAATTTTCTTTGACTAATAACTATATTCATAGCCAATTTTAAATGCTTTTCATTCCTACTTGTCATGCTGTAATGCTTTAACATTCCATATGTCTTCATTCCTATTGTTTCAAGGTTTTGAGGGAAAGAGGAGCCAGACTTTTCACATTTCCCTCTGATAATATGCACTGCAAAACTACTTCTGCAGTACAGCATGGAGGGCAAATGGCGTTTTCAACAAGTGACATTTCCACTAAGACAACTCATAAAGTGTGGTGAGAAACAACTGTGTGTGGGCTTCTGGAGGCAACCCTTTTTTAAAAAATAGAGAAGAAACTTTAAAATTTTTTCTTAAAAGAAAGTTAAAAGAAGATTTAAAATGGGCAGAAAAATAAGATAGAGTAGGGTACAAAAATGAATGTGGAGGTAGAAGTCAAGGTGGAGCATAATGACAATTTAGTAATGGATGGTAGACAGATTTTACCTCACTGTCCATTGGTCATAGGAGAGAGTACCAGACAAATGGAATGTACGGTAGTGCCCCTTACCCCAGGTTTCACTCTCCCCGGTTTTAGTCACCTGTGGTCAACCATGGCTCAAAACTATTAAATGGAAAAATTCCAGAAGCAAAAACTTCATGAGCTTTAAATTGCACGCTGCATTCTGCATAGTGTTATGAAATCTCAAAATGTTTGCTTAGGCTCCATCCACAGCGTCTCCAGCATGTCCATGCTGTTTATGCCCACCTGACCTTTGGTCACCTAGCTGCCTTGGTTTTATCAGATTCACTGTTGCAGATCGCAGTCTTTGGGGTGTCGCAGTCTTTGCAGCATCGCAGTGCTTACGTCCAAGTAACCCTTATATGACTTAAGAATATGTCTTTTGCCTCATTTCATCTCCTCATGTAGGCAGTTTATCACCTCACATCATTCTAAGAAGGGTGAGTACAATAAGATATTTGAAAAAGACCACATTCACATAAGTTTTCTTACAAAATATTGCTAGAATTGTCCTATTTTGTTATTAGTTTTTGTTGTTAACCTCCCACTGTGCATAATTTAGAAATTACATTTCATCATAGCTATGTATGTATAGGGATAGAAATAATATACGTAGGGATCGGTACTATCTGATATGTTCGGCAGCCAATGGGTGTCTCGGACCATATCCTCTGTGATTAAGGCGGAACCACTATAGTGACTATATGTTTATGACTTCAAAGAAAGTAACATGAACTTGAATTTATATTCCCCTATTTTCTCAGTTTTTATGGTACAACATTTGACCAGAAAATGTGAGTGTGGTTTCTACACACAACTAGATTTGTTTTCAAAAGTCTGTTAGGGAAAAGAGTAGACAGAAATGTTCACTGGCCAGCTTTTCCTATGATTCTCACAGGCTGGCTGCAAACCAAAGGCTCTTTCACTGCTAGGGGCGACACCAACCACTAGGGCTCTTTCTACCATCAACCTACAGAAAACTAGCAAACATGACCAGAGATTGTATTTTGGCCGCAAGATCCACTTCCCCACCGTGTCTCATTCGTTAGCCTCTCCTGCCACACCCAGATCGGTACAGGCTGTTTTAATTACCCTGGGATACAATCTGTGTACCGACTTCAAGTTCTAGTGTGTATTTTTATGTAGCTTAAGAGTAAATCAGGTAACAGTGCAAGCTTACTTCCCTGACCAGACCTTTTATCAGCAGTCTGAGGGATAGATTTCATTAAAATTCTTTCCAGCTGTTTCAGGGACTTCAACATTGGGCACAGTAGAGGAGGAAGCTGGTCATCAGACTCTCTACCCAGAAAGAATATGAGGCCATTCCAAGTTGTAGTCATGATTCTGGAAACTTGTTCAACTTCCTTAGCTGCTCTGAGCACCTGTCTCCTCACCTATAAAGGAAACAGGAGAACCACTTGCAGCTTTGTGAGGATTGGTACCATAGGAATTTAATACATTGCTCACCAACCATACAGGATAATTCTTTTTAATGTTTGCATGCCCATTTTGAACCCTAGGAATATCCCACAGTGCATGGTAGCAGGAAACATTTCTGCCAAGACCCATTCCTTGTCCCATTGTCCACACTAATGGCCAGCCTTCAGTACTTCTGGCCTTCTGGGCCTAAGATAACATGCTTGTGCATCATTCACCTTTCAGAGACTTGCATCTGTTCCCATATATTTGCCTAATCCTTATATTCTCTTTGCTCATAAAAGTAAGTCCAAGCTTCTTAACACGGACTTTAAGGGTCCTTAAAATCTCAGACCAAACAAGCTTAACAACACTTGACACTGCCCGTTATGTACTCTATGCTCTTACTCTGTTGAGCCTACAATGGAACAGCCCCCTGATGTATTTTCTTGTGCCATGTGTTTTTCTTCCAGCTAAATTCTCAGACTGGAATGTCATCCACCCTTTTGTTCCTTGGTTACAGATCTGATGTTTCCATCTCTGTGCTTGTTTATATTACAGTCTTCAAAGAACACTTATGACTAAAGAAAATGTCAACACAAACTTTCTATTTATTTCAAATTGTTAGGAGAGATACTGAATTATCATGCACACACACAAAAATATTTTTCTTACCCACCAATAATTAGACCACATTTTACCAACATCAAAAGTTAATTTTGGGATATTAGATAACATTTCTTTCATCCAGAGTTCTAGCTGAGAGCCTAAGCACAAAGTAAAGAGCCAAACGCATTTGTTTTTGGTAGTATAAAAGGAATTGTGTGTATAAAAGGCACAGGTGTCTAATATCAACTAAATTAAAGAGCAAAGGGACTCTCTACCCCCCATTATGGTTTAACATCCCAGTGCTGTGGTGAAAGAGACTCACCCCAGGGGATTCCAGGGCAGGTTTGTCCAAGAAAAAAAGAGTGAGTCTAGAACCTGTCTAGACAGGGTAAGCTGACTCAGCGATACAAGGGATGTGGCATAAAGGATATGTGCTGCCTCCAGTTTCACCAATCAGCATCGATACCGCTAGAGCACCTTTGGGTGCAGTGGGAAAATATGTGCTTCCCCTTCTGGGAGAAAGCAGCTAAAGGCATCTCCCCACCACAAAAATAAGAAGCACTCCTCCCTAACAATAATAGAATTATGTAACTGGACATTAACATGAGATCCCCTCTCTCCGTTTTGGCTGAGGCATGAAAATAGCAGATGCTGCACTTCAAAGTGAATTTTGTAAAAGTAAGGATGACAGAAAATTAATTGCGTAACTCCTAAGATGACAACATACCTTTAACAAGATAGGAAGAGTTGAGAAAAGGGATGGATTGAGGAGAATATTGGACAGAGCTATATAGGCAGAGGGTGTGGTGCTCATGCTCTGTCTCAAGTCAGAAGACAGTTTTAAAGGAACAGCTGGAAGGATTCAGTGTGTCCTGGGCTGTTGGGGGAAATAGTGGATTAGTGCCTGATTCTTGCTTAGAAACATAAAGTGTAAGAGGTGGGCTGGTAGGTACCTTTGTGGAAGAGTGAAATAGTTATTGCTGAAGTGAGACCAGTCTGAAGACACAGTATTTATGGTGTGGGGTCGGGTGGGGGAGGTGGATAGGAAGATGAAGGAGAAGAAGTAGGCAACGAATGCATGAAAGTTTCCACTGGACCACATGTGGCTGAATGATTGAAAGGGCAACTATCTGGGGCCATCTTAGGTCCTGATTTAGAAGTTATCCAAAGTAGGAAGCGAGCTCACCAGAGAGAATCTGGCAGCATCACCAGATTTTTAGAGCTGACGGAGCAGAAAATGACTGGCCCCAATAAAAATAGAAATCATCAGCTACTGGTCAAGGCAAAGAAAAGGGTGCTGGGAAATTTGGTAAGTTGGGGGGGGGGCTCTGATGTACCCATGAAAGCACCTGTAATAGAAGGTGCCAGTATTAAGCATCCACCCAGACTAGAGAACAACACTGCATGGCCGATACCAGTAATAGGCATGGAAGAAATGTCTTTCCCCCAACCTATTTCTCTTCCTACTTTTCTCTTCCACTAGCTCTGGCCTGGAAGTGAAAAGAGAATCCTATTAATAGAAGGAGGTGGAGGGATAGTTGTGACATTTTATGGGACAGGACGTTCTAAACTGAGAGGGCTTTGTGGCCATAACAGTGAATTTTTAAAGTCATAGTCCCTGCCTGATTTTCATCCAGGAGAAAGGGAGGAACTAGCCTTACAGAGCTCATTTTAGGCTCCAGGAAACAGTCACAGTTGCTTTATGATTATAACCCCTGAGCCATGTTTGTTTCAATAAGCATTTTTTCTTTTCATGTAATATTTTACATGCTTCTCCGCCCATTTTGGTATCCTTGACAGTGCTACTCCGTCTTATTCATTTCTTTATTCTTAGTACCTAGGAGAGTGACTGTGCAGGTGCCATGCCTACCTGGGAAGGGGTAAAGAGAAAGGGTGTAAATGAGAGAGGAACCACATCCTATTAAACAGATGAAAAAGAATTCCCAGACATGGTCATATATGACATGGGCCATGTAGGATTAATATCATTCCACCAGGTCCATATTTAGACCAACAGAATTTAAGAAAACAGTAACAGTAGGAGAAAAAGGGTAGAGATGAAGAGATACAATTAGTCTCCAGAAATCAAAGAAATGACCGTGCTATAGATGACAATGTGAAGGCAGGTATGGTCATTTTGTAGTAAATGAGCAGAGCACAAGGGAAGAACCACACTTATAGAGAAGAGACTGAGGCCATCAGGTTGCTGGCAGGTCCTGTAACAGAAACAGATGAAGCGCCCTGGCTGGTGTGGTTCAGTGGATTGAGTGCCAGTCTGCGAACCAAAGGGTCACTGGTTGGATTCCCAGTCAGGGTACATGCCTGGGTTGCAGGCCATGCCCCAGTAGGGGGTGAGTAAGAGGCAACTACACATCGATGTTTCTCTCCCTCTTTTCTCCCTCCCTTCCCCTGTCTAAAAAAATAAATTAAAAAAATTAAGAGGAAAAAAAAACAGAAACAGATGAAGCTTATTGAGGGAGAGTATACTGGGAAATATACCAGAGACCCCTCAAGGGCACAGCTATGTGCATCATCCAGAGAATGCTGCTAAATCAGAGGTCAAGTCCAATGAGGAGGGCAGTGTCTACCTAAAGTTTATAGATTGGGTTTATTTTCCAAACACAAAAGGGCTTTGTTGCTCCAATCATCAACTTTACCTTGCAAACATAAGAGAATTGGCTCAACAGATAACAGGATTTAAAGGTAAAACCATAAGAACAAAAGACTAGGCTCAACTATGTAGAAGGAGCCAACAGGAAAAGAATGAAATGGGATAGCCTGAAAGATGGCTTTGGCTGAGCCAAATCAACTGATTAAATAACATGGGTAGTTACTTATTCTATCTACAGTTAGTTACACCCCAAATTCTCTAACTCTGTTACAATGTAGGTTTATGTAAACCATTTGTTTATTCAAATTGTTGACTGTTTTGTCTTACTGCTATGGATGCTGTCTCAGATGGTATGAGAAGGGGAGGGTTGTTATTTCACGCTGGGGAAATCTATGGAGGGAAGTGTCCCCAGTCCTCCCAGTTGGAGGTAATAGGAAGTTATTTCAATGAATGACATGAGAGAGACCATTGGAATGCCTCTTTTTAGAAGCTGCCTTCTGTCACAAAAGGATATTTCTCAGGGTATTATTTATGAACATTTTAGAATGATTTAAAGAGCACTGGTTTATATGACTGAGAAATAGAGGAAAAATTAAATGTGAAGGCTCTGGAAACCCAAAAGACTTTAGGCAACAGGTAGAAATTTTATCTGCTTTTCATGTTGCACTGGGTCTGCCCTGTAAAGATTAAATATGGACTTTGACAAGGCTAGGAGAAAAATATAAATCACTAGAAAAGTCAAGAAGTAAAAATGTATTAAATGGCTGTTTTGTGCTGTATTCTACATAATTTACCTAATTTAATCTCATTAAAAGCCCCATATGGGATTATTATCATCATATTATTGAGGAACCTGAGACTCAAACAGGTAAAGTAAATACAAGGTCTGGCAGAAGTAACACCTGCTTGAGTGTGGTTGTTAGGGTAATAAAATGGGTGCAATAATTTATCGTTTTAATTGGAACATTTCACCTAAAATGTCATATGGTGTGCTTGAGTATGATATTGTTATGTTACAGAATTACATGCCTATGATTTTGTAATAGAAGATTTTGTAATTTGAAAAAGGGGGGAGCACTATTTGTGCCGGACCCTGTATTTGAAGGCAATGTCTGTGGCAGCATGAAGATTTCTATTCAGACCTGTCTAAAATCAAAGACCTTGCCTTTCCCAACACCAAGATCTGTTAGTACAAAGTGCAAACAGGAAAGGAAATAGAAAAACACAAGTCATGCTTAAATGATTAAGTAGGGAAAAAATATACATATTTTTAATAATACTGAAATCAGGTTAAGTTCAAAGTATCTTGAACCACAGAACAAAGTTAAAATATGAGAAATGTATGAGACCTGGATGTGGTAAATTACAACACTTTACTAAGCGACTTTAATTTGGGTTAAATTACTGAAAGACAGCATTGTACAGCTTTCAATTCTTGTTCAAAATAATCTAGATTCTCTATTCAAACATCCAAAGTCCATGGATTTTTTTAACTTGACCACAACCGTAAAGTTTCTATGGAGAAAAAAATGCCCCAAAAGAGGCAAGAAAATATTGAGAAAAGAGTAATAAAAATGAATATGCCCAACTAGATTTTGAATATTCTTTAAGGGACAACAAATAAAAAACTCTATTGTATTTATGCAAGGAAAAAGTCAAGTGATTAAAGTGAGCAAAATGAAAGTTTCAATTATATAATAACTAAGTATATGAGTACATGAGAATTTAATAATTCATACAAATTATGTCCAAAAAACCCACGAGCTTGTATGTCTAGGAAATATAAGATTATTTAACAGATACTTTGAAGTCAACTGATTAAACTATAAAAGAACAAAGAGTAATCCTGTTAAAAATAAAAGTCACGTGACTTTCTGTGATGAAAACCCCCAATGATTTCCCATCTCTCTCAGAATAAAGGATTCATAGTGACCTTGAAGGTCTTATGTAACTTGATCCATATGTTCTCCCGGACTTCATCTTATATTTCTCTCCCCCTTCAATCATTCTGTCTCAAACATACTGACATCCTTGCTGGTCCTCAAACAATACATAAAGGTTCCAATTACAAGGTTCTCGCATTTGTGGTTTCTTTTTCCCAAAATACATCTTCCCAAAAAATGCACGTGGCTGCCTCTTTATCTCCTCAGATCTTCACTCGAATATCCCCTTCTCAGTGATGACTTTCCCTGTTGCTCTGAAGGTATAAAAGCTCTAAGAAAGAAAATATAGGTGAATATTTATGTAATTGTGGAAAAGACTCCTTAGCAAGAATCACAAATTACTGATTAACAAATTTTACTACATAAAAATTAAAAACATTTTTGTTCCAATTATAATAGATGGAATAAAGTAGCAAGCAACAAGCTAAAGAAATATATTAGTAACCTGTGCCAAAAAAAGGTTAATTTCTTTCATATAAGAAACTATTACATATGAGAGAAATGCCACTTTAAAAATGCACAAAACAATTGAAATCTTAAAAACACATAAAAACAAATTACCAACATATATTAAAAAATAACATTACTGATAAGGAAGTAAATGAAAATTAAAATGATGATACCATACTGCCAAAGATTTAAAAAATGATAATAAACAGCATTGTCAAGAGTGGGAAGAAAGAGACTTTTTGTTTCCTACACAGCCAGTAGCTGCATAAATAAGTATAATTTTTCTCAAGAGCACATTGGCAATACAAATTTTTTAAAATATTTAAAATGTGCTTACCTTTTGACCCAGGAATTTCACTTCTGGAAATTAGTCATAAGGAAATAATCAGGGACAGGTGGAAAGATTTAACTAGAAAGATATAATGAAATGGTAATGTGCAACCTTAAAGGGACTAAGGAATGTAAGGGGAGGCGATGCAGTCTATTTTTTTCTTATTGGTGGGGATAGAGAGAGGGGATAGCTGAGATGATTATATGTAAATAAGCCTTAGGTCTTTCTTTTTCTGTAAGGACCATCTGGAAGTGGCAGCTGTATTGCATCTTCAGTAAAGCTAGAAGAGGAAGTAGGAGGCTTAAGCTTCCACATAGGGATTTAGGTTAAATATAAGAAAGTATTTCCTTACGAAAAGATTTGCAAACACTGCTAGAGTAAAGAAGGGGGTGGTATAATCACATTCCCTCGAGGACTTTACTGCAGAAGAGAATTTTGTCAAAACAGATGATTTTGGGTTCATGCCTATAAGAAGAAATTTTGTTGTTTAACTTCTGTCTTCTGTTTTAAATTTACTTCAATGTTTGATTAGTCCATTGTGCCTTGTGTGGTTTGGGTTCGTATTAGAGTAACTGTCACCTTTTTTCATCAAAATAATACTTAGAATTACTACTTACTGCCAAATGAGGTAGGTAAGAATTAAGATGAGGTGCTCTGTCTTCAACCAACCAGCAGCCATGCTTTACATAATCCCAGTTATATTTGAAGTCCTTTGGGTGATCTTGGCTTTTCCCAGAAAACTGTTAAGTCTGAAATCAATTTCTCAACCCACTGAAAGGATAAAGACATTAGAAATCTACTTTTCAGTTACAGTGGGGGTAAGTTTTAGTCCACATAACTTATTTAGATTGATTATTGCTATTAGAGAAGTTTTACTGAGTACTGATTACTAAGATTATAACAGATATTAAACACAATTCTATTAGAATATAACAAAACTGGACACAACCTCCGGAAAGATCTGATATAAAGGGGAAATTTCACAAATATGAAGAAAGTATTTGTACATGCTAAAGAAATAAAGAAGAATATCAAAACTATATTACAGGAATAGATTAACATTAAGTCAATTCTAATCATTTTTCAAGGCAGTGCAGATACACTTACCAAGGAAAAAAATGAGCCTAAGAAGAAAAGAATATAAATTGCTTATATGGAAAGTAGAAGGAATGTTACTGTATTATTTATACCTTAAAGAATTATATGCTCATATTTAATAAACTTCAAATATTCTCATTTTTCAAACAAACAAAACCTGACATCATTTCTCCAGTTGCATTGTAGCTACATGCCACAAAATAAGGAATTCTGTAATGACTACCTAGCGATTATTTCTGTCTTTAGATTTTTCTGAGCAGGAAAGAAAAAACTAAAATGAGTACTATTTGAAAGAATGCTAGGAGAGCACACCCCTTCCAAAAGGATAAAGAGACTGTATTTATGGTTTCCCATTTGACCCAGTTCAGTTTATTTATTTTAAAGCAATATGTAGTTCTTCCCTAAGTCCCAACCATTATTATCTTTTTTTTTTTAATTTACTTTTACTTTTATTCTTTGGTCACAGTATGGTTTATCTTGCTCAGAAATCCAGGTACCTGGCATATCAAGGTCTTTTTTGTCTACGAACTAGACCCATACCTCAAATTGCTTGAGCTCTAACCTGACAATATTCCTTGGATCATTCTCTCTCCCTTCCGGAAATACAGCCTCCTTCTAAGTTTTTGTGACTGAATTTTTCAAAGTAGTCTTTATTCCTGCCTGCTAAGTGGATGAAGAATTCATTCTTGTCCCTTCCGACTCTCTACCCTCACATTCTCTAAATGTTCCACAGCATCTGCCAATGTCCGTTTCTGTCACTGTGACCTCCTGACACTGGGCCTCCTTTCCTGGGTTTCATACCTAATCTGTGCGACTGTATCTTCAGGCCTTCATGTGCAGTCATACTTCCTTCCCAAATGCTTGCATGTGACACACAACATACAACTTAGAACATTTTAAGTTTAGCCATTATATGAATACTTAACTAAACTGAGTGTCCATCTATTAATCATCTCTTAAATTGGTGGAAATATAAAATAAGTTCCAGATTAGACAGGAATTCATTTGATGGCTGTAATTGCAGTAGCTCATAGAAGTTAAAGAAAACAGCACACTAATATTTTTCACAACCTTGGTTTTCTGTCATTATTCCTCTCTACCTCCATTGTGAAGTAGCAGCCCTGTTTGCCTTCAGCTGCAGAATGAATCTCCCCAGACAGCACCATAATCTCTCCTTTTAATATATTTAGCTTAGAGTGTAGAATCTAAAAGGCCAGTGGCTGTCTCATCTTCCAACTCAAACCCTCGTTACGATGCCTAGTGGATATATTCATCTCTTGCTTATTAAATCCTTGAAGCCAGAAGTGTTTGAAGTTAGCACAGTTTTCTTGAGTATATGATGAAACACCAAACCTTCCATGATCCCTTCTTCCCCAGATTTATTTACTCTGTCTGTGGGATGAATGACTCCATAGATTATTCTCTAGAGTAGGTACTCTAACCTCGCGAGCGGGATTTCCTGGCTGGGACTAAAAGGGAGCCTTCCATAGGCCATCCAACTATTCTGTAAGTGAGATGCTTTAGGATGATTGGCTATATGACAAAACCAATAATCCCATGAGCAGCAGCACATTGCCGGATCTCATTCATTAAATTCAATGGTGTGGCCAGAGACTTGTTGAACAAAATAGTCTGATGAAATAAAAGGCACCTGTCAAATCTGTAATCAATGATGCTTCCAGAAGTAAAATAGGCAGGAAAAGCAAATTCATATCTTGAGTATTTTGCCCCTATAGGTGGCACAAATACAATACTTGATAGAAACCATCAAAGTAAGCAACCTACCAGGAGTTCCACCTAGGTCTTAGTTTCTTTGCTCAGGATAGACTAATTTTACTGGAAATTTAAGCCCTCAGAAATGGTGATAGTAAAATAAGCCTAATGTAGAGAAGTCCCAGTTCCTGTGGCTGGTATAACAAATTACCACAAACTTGATGGTTTAAAATAAAGGAAATTCCATCTCTCACTCCTCAGAGGCCAGAAACTGAATCAAGATGTCAGTAGGGGCTGTTCCTTTTGAAGTCTCTAGGGGAGAATTCTTTCTTACCTCTTCCAACTTCTGGTGACTCCAGGTGTTTTTTGGATTGTGGCCACATACCTCCAGTCTCTGCCTCCATCTTCTTGTGCCCTCTTCTATGTCTGTCTTCTCTTGTCACTGAATTCAGGACCCACTTAGATAATTCATGATGATCTCATCTTTAGGATCATTAACTTACATCTGCAAAGCCCCTTTCCCAAATAAAGTCATATTCACAGGTACTAGGGGTTAGAAGAAGGATATACCTTTTGAAGGCAACAACTTAACCCACAATGATAGGTTTCATTACTACCACATGGCTGCACTGAGAATAATAGGTTTTATTACTACCGTTAAGCAAGCACTGAGAAGACTGGGAGAGGAAGCTGACTGACACACAAAAAGACATCTTATCTTGGTCATCTTATCTTATTCTGACCCTTAAGAGATTCTCAATGAGCATTTAAAGAGTATACTAATTTGTTTTGTATATTTTATTGATTATGCTATTACAGTTGTCTCATTTTTTCTCCCCTCTAACCCCTCCACCCTGCACCCCATCCCATCATCCCCATGTCAACATTTTCCTGCCACCACTTTCCCCAGCCCCACTGCCCCTCCCACCCTCAATCCTTCCCCCGTTTAGGTTGGTCAATGGGTCCTTTATGCATGTTCCTTGATGACCCTTCCCTTCCTTTTCCTGTTATCCCCCTGGTTACTGTTAGTTTCTTTTTTCTTTCAATGTTGCTGGTTATATTTTGCTTCCTTGTTTATTTTGTTGATTAGGTTCCACTTATAGGTGAGATCATGTGGTATCCATCTTTCACCACCTGGCTTATTTCACTTAGGATAACGCTCTCCAGTTCCATCCATGCTGTTGCGAAGGGTACTTTCTGCTGGGTTGTATTCCATTGTGTAAATGTACCATAGTTTTTTATCCACTCATTTACCTTCAGGCACTTAGGTAGCTTCCAGTTCTTGGCTCTTGTAAATTGTGCTCCCGTGAACATTGGGGTGCATAGGTTCTTTTGAATTGGTGTTTCAGGATTCTTAGGGTATAATCCCAGCAGTGGAATTGCTGGGTCAAAAGGCAGTTTCACTTCTAGTTTTTTGAGGAAATTCCAAACTGTTTTCTACAATGGCTGCACCAGTCTGCATTCCCAACAGTGCACTAGGGTTCCCTTTTCTCCATATCCTTGCCAGCACTTGTTTGTTGATTTGGTTATGATGGTCATTCTGACTGGGGTAAAGTGGTATCTCACTGTGGTTTTAATTTGCATCTCTCTGATAGCTAGCGATGCTGAGCATCCTTTCATATGTCTCTGGGCCCTCTGTATGTTCTCCCTGGAGAAGTGTCTGTTCAGGTCCTAGGCCAATTTTTTAATTGGGTTGTTTGTCTTCACAGAGTGGAGTCACATGAGTTCTTTATATATTTTGGAGATCAAACCCTTGTCCGAGGTATCATTGGCAAATATATTTTCCCATATGGTTGGTTCCCTTTTCATTTTGCTTATGTTTTCTTTAGCCGTGAATAAACTTCTTATTTCGATGAAGTCCCATTTGTTTAATCTTTCCTTTATGTCCTTTGCTCTAGGGGACATATCAGTGAAAATAGTGCTGCATGGATTATCTGAGATTTCCCTACCTCTGTCCTCCTCTAGGACTGTTATGGTGTTGCACCTTATGCTTAAGTCTTTTATCCATCTTGAGTCTATGTTTATGCATGGTGTAAGCTGGTGGTCGAATTTCATTTTTTTTGCATGTAGCCGTCCAGATCTCCCAACACCATTTGTTGAAGAGGCCATTTTTACTCGATTTTATGCTTCTGCCCCCTTGGTCAAATGTTAATTGACCATAGAGACATGGATTTATTTCTGGGCTCTCTATTCTGTTCCATTGATCTATGTGTCTGCTTTTATGCCTGTACCAGACTGTTTTGATTACAGTGGTCTTGTAATACAGTTTGATGTCAGATGTTGTGATCCCTCCTGCTTTGTTCTTCTTTCTCAAAATTGCAGCATGTATTCAGGATCATTTATGGTTCCATATAAATTTTTGAAATGTTTGTTCTATACCTGTGAAATATGTCATTGGTAATTTAATAGGGGTTGCATTGAATCTATAAATTGCTTTGGGTAGTATGGACATTTTGATGATGTTATTTCTTCTAATTCATGAACGTGGAATATGTTCCCATTTATTTGTGTCTTCCTTAATTCCTTTCTTTAGGGTTTTATAGTTTTCAGAGTACAGGTCTTTTGCCTCTTTCCTTAAGTTTATAATTAGGTACTTTATTTTTCTTGTTGCTATAGTAAATGGGATTTTTTCCCTGATTTCTGCTTCTGATATTTAATTGTTGGTGTTTAAAAATGCCTTCTATTTATGAATATTGACTTTGTATCCCACTGTTTTGCCAAATTCACTTATTAGGTTGAGTAGTTTTTTGGTGGAGTCTATAGGGTTTTCTATGTACACTATCATGTCATCAGCAAACAATGACAGTTTTATTTCCTCCTTCACATTTGGATACCTTTTATTTCTTTTTCTTGTCTGATGGCTATGGCTAGGACTTCTAATACTATGTATAATAGAAGTGGTGAAAGCAGACATCCTTGTCTTGTTCCCTATCTTAGTGGTAAAGCTTTTAGTTTCTACCCATTCAGTATAATGTTGCATGTAGGTCTCTCATATATAGCCTTTATTATGTTGAGGTATGTCCCCTTTATTCCCACTTTGCTGAGTGTCTTTATCATAAATGGGTGCTGTACCTTATCAAATGCTTTTTCTGCATCTATTGATATGATCATGTGATTTTTGCCTTTCCTTTTGTTTATGTGATGTATCACATTTTGATTTGCGAATTATTATACCATACTGGCATCCCTGGGATGAATCCCAGTTGATCATGGTGGATGATCTTTTTAATGTATTGCTGGATGCAGTTTGCCAATATTTTGTTGAGGATTTTAGCTTCTGTGTTCATCAGTGATATTAGCCTGTAGTTTTCTTTCTTCGTTGTGTCTTTATCTGGTTTGGGGATTAGGATGATGCTGGCCTCATAAAAAGAGTTTGTGAGTGTTCCCTCTTCTTGGATTTTTTTGGAATAGTCTGTGAATGACAGGGGATAGCTCTTCCTTAAATTTTTTGTAAAATTCTCCTGTGAAACCTTATGGTCCAGGGCTTCATGTGCCTGGAGTTTTTTGATTACTGCTTCCATATCACCAGCTGTTATTGGTCTGTTCAGGCTTTCTGTTTCTTTTTCATTCAATTTTGGAAGATTATATTTTTCTAGCAATTTGTCCATTTCATCCAGGTTTTCAAATTTCTTGGCATGTAGTTGTTCACAGTAATTTCTTGCAATCCTTTGTATTTCTGTGGTATCAGTTGTATTTTCTCCTCTTTCATTTCTGGTTTTATTTATTTGGGTCCTCTCCCTTTTTTTCTTGATGAGTCTGCTTAAGGGCTGGTCAATTTTGTTTAGCTTTTCAAAGAGCCAGTTCCTGGATTTATTAATCCTTTGAATTGCCCTTTTTGTCTCTATGTCATTCAGTTCTGTTCTGATCTTGATTATTTCCTTCTTTCTGCTTACTCTCAGCATTGTTTGTTCTTGTTTCTCCAGGTCTTGCTGATGTAGGGTTAGGTTGTTTATTTGAAATGTTTCTATCTTTTTTAGGTAGGCCTGTACTGCTGTGAACTTTTCTCTCAGGACTGCCTTCACTGTGTCCCACAAATTTTGGATTGTTGTATGTTCATTTTCATTTGTTTCCAGAAACTTTTTGATTTCTTCTTTGATCTCATTATTGACCCATTCATTGCTTAAAAGCATGCTATTCAGCCTCCATGAGTTTGAATGTTTTGGGGTGTTTTCCTTGAAGCTGGTTTCTAGTTTTCAGCCCTTGTGGTTCTGAGAATATGCTTGATATGATTTCAATTTTCTTAAACTTGTTGAGGCTTGTTTTGTGTCCTGTCATGTGGTCTAACTTTGAAAATGTTCCTTGTGCATTTAAAAAGAATGTGTAGTTTACTTCTTTGGGATGAAAGGTTCTACATATATCAGTTAAGTTCATTTGATCTAATCATTATTCAGTTCCACAATATCCTTGTTGATGTTTTGTTTGGATGATCTATCCATTGTTGACAGTGGGGTGCTAAAATCCCCCACTCTAAGTATGTTGTTGCCTATATCTTTCTTGAAGTCCTCCATGGTTTTCATTATATATTTGGGTGTTCCTATGTTGGGTGCACATAGGTTTACAATGTTTATATCTTCTTGATGGATTCCTCCTTTGAGTATTATGAAGTCTCCTTCTGTGTCTTTTTGTATGGCCTTTATTTTGAAGTCTATTTTGTCTGATATAAGTATTGCTACCCTGGCATTTTTTTTTCCCTGTCCATTTGCTTGGAATATTTTTTCCAACCCTTTACTTCCAGTCTGTGTAGGTCTTTCATTCTGCTGTGGGTCTTTTGTAGGCTGCATATGTGTGGGTCAATGTTTCTTATCTATTCACCTACTCTGTGTCTTTTAATAGGAGCATTTAATCCATTTACATTTAAGGTTATTATCGATACGTATTTATTCATTTTTTTCCATTGTACTTGTATTCCTCTCTCTCTCACTCTTTTTCTTCATCTTCTTAAAGCAGTCCTTTAGCATATCTTGCAATGCTGGTTTGGTAGAAGTATATTCTTTTTGCCTTCTTTTGTCTAGGAAACTCCTTATTTCATTTTCCATTTTAATCAAGAGTCTTGCTAGGTAGGGTAGTCTTGGTTGCAGGTTTTTGGTTTTCATTACTTGGAATATTTCTTACCATTCCCTTCTGGCTTCTAGTGTTTCTGTGGAGAAGTCAGCTGCTAGCCTCTTGGGACTTTCTTTTATGTTACTTCCTTTTTTCCCCTTTCTGCCTTTAAGATTCTCTCTTTGTCCCTGATACCTTCCATTTTAATTATGATGTGCCTTGGGGTGGGTCTCTTTCAGTTCTTCTTGTTTGGGACCCTCTGTGCTTCCTGGACTTGTATGACTTGTTTCCCTCAAATTAGGGAAATTTTCCATCTTTACTTTTTAAAACAGGTTTTCTATCTCTTGGTCCTCTTCTTCTCCTTCTGGTATTCCTATTATACAGTTATTATCAGATTTCTTGTCCTGCATTTCCTTTAACCCCTCTTCATTCTTTTTGAGGCTTTTTTAATTTTCTTGCTCTTTTTGGAAGTTTTTTTCTACCATGTCCTCCAGCTCGCTGCTTTGATCCTCTGCTTCATCTAGCCTGCTTTCGATCTCTTCTACTGTGTTCTTCAATTCATAAATTGTATTCTTCATTTCCTCTTGGTTCTTGTTGTTAGTTTCTATATCCTTTTTCATGCTGGCATAGTTTGCTGTAATTTCCTCATAGTTTCCCTGTAGTTTTTGGTAATTGTCACTGAGCTCACTGAGCTCACTGAGCTTCCTTATAACCATTGTTTTGAACTCAATCTCTGACAGTTTACTTGCCTCTATTTCATTTAGTAGCCCTTCTAGGGATTCCTCCTTTCCTTTCAGTTGGGGGTTGTTTCTTTGTCTTCCCATTATTTGGCTGCCAGAGCAAAACCACAACCCAGGAAACAAACCCACATTCCCAAAAAATAACACCCACACTATCCCCCTATCAGCAGCATATGAACCAGTATTAATAAGGTTGTAAAGACATTAAGACTATTATACAAAAGGAGAGAAATAAACTGTGGTATAAAACCTAATGACTTAATATGCACCAACTTGATGGACAAGATAGGAATGGTAAAAAGCTATGTAGTAAATAAAATTTCACAAATCATGAAGAAGACCACAGTGGATTTCGTCCCAGTAGACTCTAGTATTTAACACTGTTTTCTCTTTCTGGATCCGCCTCTGGTGATGTCAGATGTTGACCCCGCCTGACCTTAGGCAGTCTGTTTGAGATTTCTGGGGACCTACTGTCTGTGGTTGTCTCCTTTAGTTGTTAATCTAGTCACTCCATGCCTAGCAGCCAGGCTTAAGCACCATAGGGCGGGGCCGAATCCCTCCTGGGGTTGGGGCTAATGTATCCCCTCAGGCTGCTGCTGCTCAGAGGGGAGTGGTCTGCCTGAGCAAGATGGCTGCTGCCATGTGGGAGATGACTCAACACCAGGATCCTGGCAGCTACTTTCTCAGCTCTCTCACCAAAGCTTCCATCCCCAGTCTCTCCTCAGGCATCCCTAGCCCACTCTGCCCTGACCTTTGCCGGAGCCCAGGGTAAGTGGCTGCAAATGAAAATTTATGTGTTGGCCCTTTAATCAGCTCTTTCAGTCTCTAGTTGCCCATTTCTGTCAGAGAGCAACCCTGCTGCTTTTTGCAGCTGGCTGTTATCTGTGTACACTTTGGGCTCTGGTTCTGTAGGCTGGGGATCCCCGCTTATGTTTTAGACCCCACTTTTCTCAGGGGGATCCAACTGGCCACTTAAAAATCCCTCTGGCACTATCACCTGAGGGTGCCCAGCCCATCTTCTCATGTCTCCACCACAGTCCTTACTAGTTATGCTGTGCTGAACTGATGCCTATGTCCGTCCGAGGTTATAAGGCTTCTCTCTCGCTATTGTTCAGTTGTTTGTGCTGGGTGATTTCTCCACAATTTAGTTGTAGTTCTAGATTGGTCCTGGGAGGAGGTCAGTGTGATTTCCATTCACTCCTTTGCCATCTTGATCTCCAGAGTTTACTAATATTAACCACACTTAGTCCATCCCAAGTAGTGTATCCACATACCGCTACCCGAATACCCTTGTTACGTTCGAACTTCTAACTTCCTGAAGAAACCATTCACTACTACTCATTAGTTCATATTCTTTTTTTTATAGCACTTTTCTCATTATTTTTTCTCAGTTTTATTGAGATATAATTGACATATAACATTGTTTTAGTTTCAGGTGTACATAAAATGATTTGATACACCTGTATCTTGAAAAATGATTACAACAATAAGTTAACATGCATCACCTCACTTAGTTACCATTATTTTTATTGTGACGAGAACTTTTAAAATCTGCTCTCAACGACTTTTAAATATAAAATACAGTATTGTCAACTATAGTCACCATGTTGGACATTACTTCTACAGAACTTACTTATCTTATAACTGAAAATTTGTTCCTTTTGACTACCTTCGCCCATTTCCCCTATCTTCCATGGTTTGTGTTTTAACTTAATTCAATCCATGACTTTTCCCAGGCAAATCAGACAACAAAATGTACCTTCTTTTAGGATCACAAGTGAATTGAGTTGTACAATAAGGTAGCACAGGTCAACTTAGTTGTTTGGTCCCAGGATATCAGAAAGAAGTATCTATAAACCAGGTATCTATCTATCTATCTATCTATCTATCTATCTATCTATCTATCATCTATTAATATATCTGTCTGGCTTCTCAAGCTATTAACTAGCCATGGAAACCCCTCTGTGAGTCCATTCCTATGGTACTGAGAGAGAGCAGCGGTGCAGCAGAAAGACACACCTGGGAATGATGAGCATTCTCCTTGTGCAATTTCACCTGTGCATTCAGGGTTGGTTTGGATTCATTCCTCATAGTATATATGTTCCTGTATGCGTATTCCACTTGTTGGAGTACTGCATGCCCCACTTCATGATCTGGTGGATAAGCTAATGACCAGTTCATACTGAGAAGCTCAGTTCACAAGATCAGGCATTTCATCTTTTCAAGTTCCAGTAACTATTCAAGCCATTTCTCAAAATAAAAGTAGTGACCTGATAAAGAGTCCATATATTTTATGTTTCAAAAACAATATTAGGGGGTCTTATCTGTGCATCTACTATTGGGGCTCCATGATACACCCCAATCTGCCATAAACTGTTTAAGCTTCATTGAATCTGCTGGGTCACATGGGCTGCCTGATAAAGTTGATTGCATTGCAGCCGGGACTGATTGCCAGGGGCTATATTGATTTGAGTTAGTAAGGAGACAACATCTGGAACAGCAGCTGCACTTGAAGCCATCACCTAATTAAGCTTATGATAATCCATTCTCATTCTCCAAGACCCATCTGTCTTCACCATCAGCCTAATTGGAGAGTTAAATGGAGCTGTAATAGAAATGACCACTCCCTATCTTTCCAGTCTTTGATCGTAGCATTAATCTCTGGGATTCCATAGGAATGTATTATTGCTTTTGGTTTATTCTTTTAGTGAAGGTAAGATCCAAGAACCCAGTTCCTATTCTTTTGTCTCGTAATAACTCTTATTCATGAGTCAAAAAGCAAGTGTGAGAATCCAGCCAGTTGCCTAGGATATCTTTTCCCAGAATACACACAGGAAATGGAGAGGGGAAAAGAGGATGTGTCTGAAGGTTACTCTGTGCCTGTGGGTTAGGGACTTGGGTCAAGACTCCATTTATCACCTGACCAACGAAAGCTTCTGCTTTGCCCACTGAACCCACAGTGTCTTTCTTCTTTGCCAGGAATGTGTTATTTGGGGGCTGTTATCCCAAAACAGGTGAAAGATCTACTTTATTCCTTTCCTTAGAATATATTTATACCAGAAAATGACCACAAGCCTAGAAATATGAATAACTGTGTCTCCCTTATGGTGAGCTCTATGAATAGACATGGAATTCTTGTAAAATTTATCAGGAGCTTTGTGAGTTGACCATACACTTCAGATCTCCATGATCAATAAACCAATGTGAAATGCCCATGTGCCTCCATTAGAGAGAGCGCAACCACCTAGCCTCTGGAGGTTCAGCGTCTGGCTTAGCTGGTGCACGTGCTCTCCTCCATCCTATGCTCTCCCCATCTCCATTGCAGTCAGGCAGACCATTTCAATATATCAGTGTGTTCCAACAATCTCCCCAGCCTACATGAAAAATCAGGATCACATTTTTCAAATATGCTAGTGGTTCCCTCTTTGAAGTATTTCTCAAGGACGCAGTAAGGAGATGGTTTTCTGTGCCTATTTAGGGAACACAGGAAGAACTTAAGATTCATATTATAAACCTATTCTTTTGATTTCTTTCTGTATAAATGATTATGGCAAATCATTTATGGCCTCTTAACTTTCTTTAGTATGATCATCATTCAGTACAGCTTCCTGTTAGACAACTTACCTAACAATTAACACTATTTTCCCTTCTCAATAAATTCAGATAATTGCACCTATGTTAAAAAAAAAAAATACTAACCTGAAACTATATTTTTTTCACTCTTTGGTTAAGCATGTTCAGAATTTAGTTTCACATATTTTTCCTATGTATGTTATCATATAAATTTGTAAATATATTTACAAATTGTATAATTTATTACTAAGGTGGACTCCATAACTGAGTGTGTTAAATTCCACCTCTAGTTACCTGGGAATGATTTCTGTCTAGTTGACATAAATATGGGAAAAAGAGGCCTAGGACTTAAAGAGACCAGGCTCAAGCAAGGGAGGAATAGCCCCCTAAGACAAAATAAAAGGGCAAGGGAATCTACTTTAGCTACTTTGGTTGCATTGACTATCAAGGGAAACAAACAGTTTGGAGTTTTTGGATTTTCCGAATCCTATAATTCTCATTTCAATATTTTGGGTCTTACTCTGACTCATTTAATACCTCTACTTTCCCAGAAGAAACAGGGAGAGAGGGCATATCAATAATGTGTTACCTTGGCAACCCCTGGCCCAACTTTTCTTGTTTTTTGGGTCCCTCAGCTCTGTTGCTCTAGGAGTCAAAAGATTCTACTAGCATCACCAGAATCCCCTGGATTTAAGGTTGTGACTTGAGAATGTAATATTTAAGCTTGTCATTCTCTTTTGGGAAAGCCATCTAGTGGGACTCAAAACAGAGATACTCCCACCCTGATCTGAATTCCTTCATGCTCTTAATGCAACGGTAGCAAGTTAACACCCAAAGCCTTATCTTCAATATGTGCTTGATCCCAAGTGATTGCGGGAAAATGAACTCCTTTACCACTTGCTCACCACAATCTGTCACCTTTCTGTCACTGACACATACTACATTTTCACTGCTTTTAGCCTCAATTATGCCAGTGAACAATCCCAGATTTCCTTCTTTTCCCTTAGACCTGGTGCACAGAAATTATTCCTGGAAGCAAGTTTCATAACAGTCAGGCTCTTTATTGACCAGAATGTAAATACATATTTGTTAATAAGTAGTCTTTATATGTTATTTAAAGATGGAGACTATATATATATATATATATCTTCTTACTCGATATACATTCCCATTATCACTTTTTATATCTATTTTTTTCTAGCTAATGTTCAAGAAATGCTAACAATCTTGTCCTATTACTATGAGCAAATGAAATTTCCTGTTATACCCTTGGTTGTTTAAGCCAAAGCAATTTGGCTTAAAAAATTCTGAGATTTTTTTTTTTATTTCTATGCCTCTGTTTAGAACATATCTGTATATATTATGTGTTTGAGTCTATAAACAGATAAAATATATACATGTGAAGATAATAATATTCTTCTATTCTGTTTATTCTCTAATTTTTATTTTTATCAGGAAAACACAACCCATTTTACAGTAGTTTCTTTGTATAATGATTATTAATATTACTCTGTTAAACACTAGGTATTTTCAAAAGCAACTCTGCTATTTTAGAGCATATTGATATAAACTGATTAACCTGTTTTGTATTTTTAAAATTTAGTTTGCTTTGCTCCAATCATCTTCTTTTTAAAAAATTAATGACTGCAAATCTTGTGCTTATTTGGCTCTTTAAACTAATTTGTTTTTCATGATGCATCTTATTAAAACCAATTGGCACACGTACGTCAATAGTTTTACCTTTCCCAGCATCCTCTGCACAGTCAGAGTTAGTGTCTGTTTTCAGTACCTTCATTACCCTCCCTAAGCATCGGATATATTTCTTCATTGTTTTTCTATTTGAAACCTGATTTTATTACCTAACCTCTCTCTGGCAATTAATTTACTCTAGTCGAACTGCTGCTGTATTTCACCTGAGAGGAAGCAGCATGCCTCCTGTGGTCCACGTTCTCTCTCACCAAAGCACACACTGTGGAACCTTGAAGTTATTGAGTTAATTTCGTTACAAACATTTTGAAGCGCCTACTGGATGAAGTACATTGCATACAGCACTCCAGAGGGGATACAAGAGAAGTAATTTCCACCTTTAATATATTTATAAATTCATGAAAAACACTCAGGAGAAGTAAAATCATTTCTAAAAATATTAATCAGACCCAAATGGCATGGTTTACTCATACATTGATTCAGCAAATTTTATTCAGTGCCTCCTCTGTGCCAGTCACTGGGCCAGGTTCTAGCAGTGCAGTAACATCATGGCACCTGGCCTCACCACCATGGAATTATATCCTGGAAGGCTGACTGAAAGGCAACAGAAACGACAGGTTAGAGTACTGCAAAGGACACTCATTAAATGCCCTTGGAGCAGGCAGCATGGAAACCCAACCTGACATGGGGCTCAGAAAAGGCTTCCTTGTGTTCAGGATGTTTACACTGAAAAGATTAATAACATCAGACAGACAAGGGGAAAGGAATAGACTAGAAGGGCTGAGTGGGTACTGACTGAAGGAATCCTTAAATGGCAAAGGGAAGGTCTTTGGACAGAGATAAACCCCAAGATGGCATACAATTCAATCTAAAAGATATCTTTTAAGCATTAGCTATGTTCTCTGTGAAAAATTCTGTATACTAGGAAGGACAGGGATTCATTGTAAATGCCTGAGAAACATAGTCGAAGTGGAAGAAATAGCTTAGCAAAGAATGGAAGCAAAATTATAAAGTGTGGATTGGCTCGGTCATAGAAGCAAAGCTGATGAATAGCATGAAATGAAGTTGCACAGAGAGGAGGAAAGGCAGTTCAACTAATATCTAAGGAAGCTCGTTCTAAAAGATAAGTGTAAAATGAATGAGAGTAAGAGGAAGTGGAGGCTAGAAGGGCAATCTTTGGCACAATGTGCGTTTTATTGCCTGGATGAGAGTACTGCGGCACATGCTCTTGGTGTCCTACCCAAATCCCTGTGACATCACCAATCCCATTTCCATGCGCACCACCTGCTGCCTACCACAAACAGCTGCAACTCTCTGCCCGAAGACTTTCTGTGGCCACAGGAGCATGCCTCTCCTACCCAGACATTTGGGGAACTTAATGCCCTAAACCAGGGGAGGACAGAAATTTAGTGCGCTGGTGCCCCAGTTCTCTCCTCCCAGCAGAGGAGGACAGCGCTGGGCCATGTTTTACTCGGGCTTCCAGAGGTCCCCAACAGGAACACCAAGTCCTTTATATTAGCTTTCTTCTCTTTGTCTTAATTCCCCACTGTCATATTAGTCTTTCTGGGATTTACCTCCAAATAACTTGCTTATACCAAATCCTTGTCTCGTTGTCTGCTTCTGGGGGAAGCCAAATTGAGGAAGATGAGGATGAATAAGGAGTATTTGGAGACGGTGATAAAGATTTAGTCCCTTATTGGCTATCCAGTCTACCAGTCAGTTGCCTGTCCCCATAAACTGTAGCCAATTCTACTTTTCCCTAGTAACAAATATCTAAATCGGGCTGTTTACCCATTAAATATAGAGTTGTGGACCACCAATGCTGAAAGTGACAAAGAGACATGATTCTTAATTTACAAAGCTTTACAAAAATATGTTTACTCCTATACATAATTGTGTGCCAGGTACTGATCTCGGGTGTTTTGGTTACCATCTCACAGAGAATGAGCACCAATACAACCAGGACACCTCTGCATTAATAAGGACCTAAAAGACACTTAGAACACTCTGTTTAAAGGTAAGGAAATGGGGTCACAGGGAAGAGAAATGACTTCAGCAAAGTCACATGGTTGAGTACAGGCCTGCAAATAAGAAGATTCTGTCTCTTTGTCTGCCAAGTGCACCCTACTCCACAGCTGCCAGCCAACAGGGAAAAGAAATCTTCAAAATAATAGAAAATTGTTGTTTTACTATATATATGGAAATGAACTAAGACATTGTTTTAAAGGCAGTTGTTCATAGTGCTAACAAAAGGACAGGTTTCAAACACAACATCACAATTCATAACAATTCTAAAACTTGCCCTCTTGCCACGTGTGTGTGTGTGTATTTTTTTTCCTGGATTGAAAGATAATAGAAGTTAATGTGTAAAAGAAGCAGTTCAGTAGCCTCAGATAATGATAAGGTATGTATCTCAGTGACCTTTGTTTCTTAATACAAACCAGATTGTTCAACTAATATAGACAGCAGTTGTTAGTCACTTATCAAAACACCACTCACCAGGATTCAGAAATGAAAATCAAGAAGAGAAAAAAGGTATTGAGCTGAACACATCTAGCAAAAGGCCACAATAGCACCCAGTGTTACACTGGAGTTTGGTGGATGTTAATGCAGTTGTTCTGTGAAAACTAACTTAGGTCCACAAAACCAGATGTGTAAGTGCATCATTTGTATTAATCTATAACTGAAATTAAATTCCATATCAAGGTCATAGGATCCAGGTGACAAAACTTAATTCCCATCCAATTATGACTTTCTGCCATGGTTGCATCAAAGTTTCTGGGGGCGCTGACAAAGTACCAGGACATCAGTGGGTGCACTGGGTAGCTTTATGTCTTGTTTATCAGTCCACACATTTCCCTGCTACACCTGTCGCACACTGACCATCAAAGTACTTGAGGTCTTCCGGCTTCTTCTGTCACATTTACACTGCTCTCGGCCGCATGGAAAAATGGTCTACCCCTCCTTATGCCACTCAGGGAGGCCACCCTGCCTGGACATTGCTCACGACAGTTCTTCTCTTCCTGAGCCACGCTGCTTTCCCAACTCCCGCTTAGGAAAGGCGGCACCAGCCTCTACTGTCTCAGGTTTCCAGCTTCTTCCAGTGCCTGGGCCTCAGGCCAAGGAGTACGGCCAGAAGGGTTTCCAGGGAGCGGGCCGACCTCTAATGCTCTCACCGCCCCCGGGCCATATGCCTCCCCCAGTCTAGACTCTGTAGTTGGGAAAACTAACCCTAGCTGATGAGACATTCTTCCAAAGGTTGCCTTATGTTTTGACCTTAACTTTGAAGATCCCCAAAACCAAAAATTTCACTTATTTTCCTCTTTGCTTCAATCCCTTATGGACTAGTTGCTTGAATAAAGAAGGTGTCGTGAAATAATAACTTCAACGACCAAAAAAGTGAATCTTAATCACCAATTAATATATGAAAATATGTCTCCAGTGACAGTGATGCAATTTTTAATTCTTATTTTGCCTTTTCATGCATAACAGAAGATTTAAGGTATGATTAAAATGGAGACTATGAATGACAATCTCTGCAAATCCTAGGCCATTTCCAAAACAGCGTGACAACATTTACAGAAGTCTCAGAGTCTTCTGCTGATAAGAGAAAAGCTTAATGCTGATAAACCCACCCCACCACCACCACCAATGAGCAGAAGGGCTAGCTCTTCCCTGCTAACTCTGAGGGACTTCCAACTTCAGAGGAAATGAACAGAATAATCATGATTATGGGCTTTGAGACCAGGTAGATATATGAGTTCAAGTTCAAGTTTGGCTACACACCTGTGTAGATTTAAACCAGTAAATATGTAGCATGTTTTGGAAAATAGGATTAATAATGTCTTTCTCATTGAGCTGCTCTGGGCATTGAAAGAAATAATAAGTACTTGGCACACTGCAGAGCATAAATACACAAAATGTGGTAATTATTATCATCATTATAATAATACTTATTTAAAAGACATAAAAAAGGTAGCAAAACTCAGAATGAATGGAGCTCTCATTCTACTTTCCTAAAGCCTGATGTCTCATTTTTTAATTTTCTGTCTCAGTTTCTCCTCATCCTAACTAACTGACCCCAGGAAAGTCCACAGTCCTGCATAACATAGACTGAGTAGAGATAATTTAATTACAAGTGCATAAAAGGTTGAACAATAATTAATGTGAGAGGTAGTTCAAGGCTTCATATGATTAATTAGCAAACACAAAATGTATAGACCAGATGTGAGAGACAGAGAGACAGAGAGAGAGAGAGAGAGAGAGAGAGAGAGAGAGAGAGAGAGAGAGAGAGAGGCATTGGTAAATGTGATGCTTTTGAAGAAGGCTCTTTGGTCAATGAGTGTGAGGTTGTGCCCCGGTCAAGTCTAAGAACAGTGGCTCAATGAGGTATGTCTGAAACAATGCCTGAGGTGAGGCGAGAACAACATTTTTGTGGCAGGCCCTGTAAGGGCGAGTAACAGCCCACGTCGTCATGTCTAAGGACAGGTCAAACTCAGCTGACTCTGCTCGTTGCTCCTTCTAAGGGGCGCTTCGGAAGGGGAGCCCAGAAATAAGAGTCATTCAAAGGTAAAGAAGATTCGGGTTAATATCTATAAGCCTTTGGAAAAGAACATTGGCAGTGCTGTTTTTCAGTGTGATTTATTAACAACTAAGGTATAACAAGAAAGAAAGAAAGAAACACACACAAATCACAATGGTGTGACTGCATGGCCCTTGGGGGAAAGAATGCCTGCCTAAGTGACCAGAGCCACAGCTGTCCATTTCAGCTTTTCCCGGCCCCATCCCCACCTCTCCTAATGATTACCTGCCATCTGTGTTCTCAGCCACACCTCTCTGGGCACCAGAGACTGACTCAGCCTAGCAGAATTAGAAGCTGTGCCCCTGCCTACTCGCAAGTGGGGTCTGGAAACTGTCCATAACTGCCTTAAGTCATAGAGCTTGGAGGTCAACAGAACCCTCCGTGCCAAGAAGAATATTACATTTCAGGTTCCCTAACTAACCCTCACTGTCACAGCCAGCCTGCCTAAGTGACCCTTCAGTTCAAGCTCGTAGTGCTTGGTTTCTCTTTAGAGTGTCTTCCTCAAGGTGGGGCATCAGGAACCCGATTCTGAACATTAGCCAGGTAACTCAGGGGTTGGTTCTTTTTCACCTGGCGGAAAGAAAAAGTGGAAGATGAGGAAGGATATGGGGATTTTAATCCCCAAAAAGAAGGAGGTAGGAAAGGGGGAGCAGCGCGTGGGAAACTTAGCCAAGCAGACTGTGGTTTCGGGCAGGGATGCAGTCACAGTGAATCTTGAAAGTAAAAACCCGCACTACGAAAAGCAAAAATCAAAAAATCAAAGATGAAGGTGGCAAGGAAGGCCCGAGCACCTTAATACATCGGTGATTTATCAGGACACCTCAGACAGCAGGCGCAGGTCTATAGTGAAGAAGCTTGCATTATACTTGTACATATGGGAAGCAGGTGTGGCTGAATCCAGGGGATGGAGGTCCTGGGGACTCTTATTAAAAGAACTTGGTAAGCTTGGGACTGACATTAACAATTTTGTGGTGTTCAAACAGCAACACTTTTCATTACTTATTCCTTAAACATTGACATGTTTTCTCTGCCACGTTTGGCACATCCCTCTTCTCACTCCTTTTTCAGCGTGGTGACTAAGGCACATAGTGGTTAGAATGAAAGACGTAAAACTACGCAATGCCAGGCTAACTTCTGTTGCAGCCTTGATATTTTTTTGACGTCTGATGTAATCAGACCATCAGTCCCTGGCATGTTAGACGTAGTGAGTACCAGACAGGCAGAGCACTATAAATGAATCGCCAGAGTTCCCAGAAAAGGGGTTAAGCTCCTTCGCGGAGAAGCCAACTCTGGCCGCCAACTCTGGCCGCCACCTCTTCCATATCGAATCCTTCCGCACTTCCTTCAGCAGTCTCGTATGGCTCTAACCTTTAAATTTTTCTATTCCGCTCCTCCTCAGCTTCCCTCTCCTCCTAAGTCCCCCGGGGCTCCCCTTTGGCATACCTTCCTCCTTTCATTTTCTGGTTCTTATCTGCATCCCAGCTGCTCGTGACTAGACAGACATCTCTATGCGTGACTTCAACATCTCTCTGGAATAATTTGACATTTCTTGCTCAAATTTTCTTGCTCGCTAAAGCAAAAAGAAAACAGATCTACTCCTTTTGCTAAGCACAGAGCTCTGTGTTTATGGAACTTCTTGTCCTCATCTCGCTCATTTCTTGGCAGATTAATCCCACCCTGACTTAGTCAACATTCTCTCTCAAAGTATGACTTCCTCAATTTATTTATTTTTAAAATTGAGATATAATTAACATACAACATTGCATTAATTTCAGGTGTGCAACATGATTCAATATCTGTATATATTGCAAAATGAGCACCACAGTGAACCTAATTAACATCCATCACTACATGTAGCTACAAAATTGTGTGTGTTCATGATAATCACTTTTAAGATCTACTTTCTTAGCAACTTTCAAATACATAATACATTATTATTATTAACCACAGCCACCATGCTGTACATTTGATCTCCAGGACTTATTTTATAATTGGAAGTTTGATGCATCCTTTTATTTATTGGTTTTATATTCATTTGGACCTATCTTTTGCTTTGGTTTGTCAGAATGACCTCTCCCTCTTCTCTCCAAACATACCTCAGTACCTCGGACATATGTCATTAATATCTCAAGTACATTTTATTACTGAGCACCAGATCCAATATCTCCAGCAAGGCTATTGTGGTTACAAAGTTTGGAGACTGTTGAGTGACCTGATAACCAAAGACAGAACTTCAAATTACAGCACAGGGCAGAACAACCAGCCACCATCCCCCGCTCTGACTTCAGAGAGCCTTCCCCAGTGGTGCAGTCAAAGGGGGAAACTTCCAGAAAATGTCTACTGACTCCGTCTACCTAATCAGAGAATAAATGAAGAAACTCCTCCTTATGATATCCATATGCAAAAAGAACACTCTCCAAGGAACTCATAAAGCATTTCCCAATCAAGGACTCCTCAAAAGAACATCAGAGAATCAATTTTTTTTAAAGTACTTTCTGTGTATTTTTTTTAACTACTCATCAGAACTTTCAAGATCCATATGTTTTCCTCAAATATAATTATGGTTGATGAAAACCAAATTTAAAAAGTAAGAAAACTTTTTGTTTCTGCCAGTGCTCACCTGCTGTTTCCAAGCTCCTCTCACCCACCCCAAACCCCATGTAAACCCACCCCTAGGCCCGCAGTTTGGGGAAATCCTGAGAAGTCTTGTGATCTAGAGTCACCTGCTCCCAGTGCATCAGGGCCCAGCTCTATGCTCTCTTTCAGCAAATGTTTATTGAAGACAGGGTGGGAGAGACAGACAGACAGAATACTCCTGCTTTCAAAGCATTACTTTTACCAAAATATCAAATGTGCTATTCACTGTGCTAGGTTATTCACCTCCATTACATCACTGAATGTTTGTAGGTATTTTAATAAAATAGAATTTCTGATGCCCACTTTAGAAATAAAAATAAAACCTGAGACAGAGAGAGACTAAAACATTTCCATTATCACATAGCAAGTGTCAGAGAGTGGTTCTTTTTCTGGACCCATGTTTGCCTGGATTTTCTCAAACAACCCACTTTCCCACCACCACCACTTTCCACCTTTCAATTCATCGTCTAGGGCCCCTACTCCATCAATCCTTTAGCCTCCTCGAAGCTGACAGTCTGTTGTGCCTACCACTTTTTACTCTCCCACACCCCTCTTCATCCCTCCTTACCCAGCGCAAAATCCACGGTCGATCATAGAAGTACTCTTTCACAGACACCTTCAGTTTCTTTGTGGTTTGCTTCCTTTGCATGCTTACTTGGTAAAACCCAGCCCTGCTTAAACCCAAAACTCTGCCTCCTGTGTGTCTGCCCCCTCCCGGCTGTTCAAGGCTGGAGAGAAACCCACAACCGAGGGGACAGGTCTCTTGTGAGACATAAACTTCAGGTCAGCTCTTAATGGAGGGCATTTTCCTGATTGCCACAAATGTGTTTAAATGACTGGCTAGAATATAAACTGAATGAAATAAGTTCTACCACTTCCCAAGTGCTTCCCAAAATGAAGCCTAGCTTATAGGTAGGTTATTAACCATGGCTGTGATGATATTAAATGACAAAGGCTATTTCTTGTATTGTACTTTCCTGGAGCTCTCATTGTTCTTTCTGGTAACATGTGAACTTACTTTTAGAACCACTGTCCCCACTTTTGCTGAATTAACAAGAGAAACTCAAACGGTTCTGACAGAAGAGTGAATAATCTTTCTCTTGGCTAACAGTGTTGCATACAAGTGTCATCAGAGGAAAATGGGTGATCGCCTCCCTATGACCTCATATCAACAGTATTTTTGCCCTTGACTTTCTCAGGCTCAAATGCTAATGTTTTCAGGGATTAAGTGCAAATACAAACTCTCCATGTAAATTCATAGTAACCAAACTTACAAACAGTTGTACAAAACCAAAATCCAACTACAAACAGGCCTATCACAAAGTTCCCAACATTGAAATTGGTATAGTCAATGCTCCTCTTCTATATAGAAAGCCAAATCATAAGTAAAAGTTAGACTTGTGAGCTTATAGTCATAAAAAAAGAAGTTACCTTAAGTGAGTATGTAAGAGCCTTAGTTGAAGGCAGCCCAGGGCATCCAGTGCCACAGAACTGATGGCTGGCCAAAGGGACTGGGAGCCTGGTCCTTGGCTGGCCCTCACTCCGCTTCCCTGGCACAGTGCTTAGATGAACACGTCAATACTGGCCTCTGTGGTCCCCCCACCACCTCCAAATAATGAAAATATCGTTCTCTAACAGCATTCATTTGATCCGGTTACCGCTAAGTCTCACTGATGGGAAAAACATTCTGTCTTTTGAAGATAATTTGTTCTAACTCTGAATGAATTTTATTCATTACGTTCATAGGTAAAGTCTTGGAACTCAATTGTACATCACATATTTACAAATTCTTGGGGAATCCCCCTCTGCAACGTGCACAGGACATGGGGCGGGGGGGGTTCCAAAATAAGCAGGAGGAAAGTGTGACCAGAGGCCTCTCTTTGCGGGGACAAGAAAAACCAGGCGGGATATTTATGGCATTTCATTTCCCTTCTTCACCTATGCGTAAGGATGGCACATCTTGATAATATGCCAGTAAACTAATTACACGGGAAAATTCAATTAATGGTAGTAAAGTTCCCCCAAATGGCTCACGTGCCTCTGATATTTTTCAGAGTTATCATTAGAGTAAAAAGCTACTATTTAATCCATGTCATTCTTGTGCCCCAGAAAATCTGTAACAACAAGGAAAGTATTTTATATTATCTTGTCCCCTTGATTCAAAGGAATCTAAACCATCTCCATCATCAAGAACATTTGTGATATCTATTTTACTGCAGTGTAATAAGCAAGATATCAAAGATATTGTTTTCTCTGCTTTGTCTTTTCAGCACTCTCAATTTATTTCCTTTGAAATCTGGTCAAAAGAATGTAGCTTACTGCCTCCAAACTTATTATTAGTACAATAAAATAATTTTCACAGAATGCAGTAACTATGGTTGGCATTCAAACTACTGATGTCTACATTAAGATCACGTTTTCAACTAAAATAGCCTTTTAAAAAACTAATTACAGAATACCAGTTAATTCCTCTGAGCATTTTTTTAAACATAAGTAATTAACTCCTCCGACCACCTCCCCTCATCTTTTAACACCGTGAACTACTGTCCTTAGAGTAGTCACATGCGTTCCTCACACTTGCCGCACACAGATGCAAACCTCAGCTCCAGCTCTCTGACTTCCAACTGTAGGTGTGCATGGCTCTGCTGAGGCACCCCCCACCCCAGGGGGGCAGCAGGCAGGCTCCGATTTCTGATGGAAAGGCCACCAAGGTGATGTTCGCCATCTGTCCAGCATTTCTAGGGTGGCATCATGTGCACATGTTGAAAAGAGGGGGAGTCGATGTTTCCCCCACTTTGGTCTGTGCTATTTTTTCCACCCACCCAGCCAGCAAGCTGCACAAATCTCTGGCAAGCGGCCACGTTCAGTTTTCTCAAAAGCCAAGAGAGTGGTTCCCCTGTATTTTAAAAAAGGCAAATGCGGCTGTATTCAAGTTAATCATTACTTAGAGAATGAGAGCAAAGAATCCATCCCACTGCATTTCATGCCTAAAGAATAAGCCCTGGCAGCATTCTAAATGCTTCAACTTCTCTTTTCCAAAGGACAGGAAAGTAGTGAATAAAATGGGCTCTCCTCCAGGGGACAGACCCACCTTCTGACACTCTGAGTACAACAATGTGCTATTTCTACTCCATCCTATAACACCCAAGCGAAATGTGACCAAACCGGAGCACCAGGTCCCTCTGTTTGAAAAGCACACGGTTGGCATCCACTTAGAGCAGGAGGCACCCACTTCTAACAGAAGCAGATCGGAAATCGTTGACTCTTTCTCCTGGTATCTATGACCTGGGTTCTAGGGCTAATGGTGAATGAAGTGTGGGCATTTGGAGAAGGTGGGCATGGGTGTGGGGTTGAAGCAGGAGGACTGGGGCCTCGGTGTGGAAGAACGCTTGGGAAAGAGAACTCCAGGAGCAAGGGAAGTTAATAAATATTCCCTTTGCAATGAGTCTGAGGTTAAAATTGCTATGCTTCTTAATTTCACTCTTAGTGTTATACATAATTCGATCTGTCTAAAATAAAGTTGTTATCCACTTTATTTCCAAGAGGTAATTTGTTAATTAATTTTTTCTTTAAAAAGCTGTATTGAGTGAATACTCTTGTGAAACACTTTGCTACACGCCATGCAGATCATTTGTTATTTTTTAAGTCTTGACTTCTTAATCTATCAAATGAGAAAATATGTTAAAGAGGTTTCTAAATTTGTTTACAGTGTTAATGTTCCTTCATAGGTCTTCCTTTTCTTACACTAGCTTTTTCTCTTTTTTTTAGAAACCTCTGTTTTCTCTTCTTCTAGTCAACACTTTCTCCTCCTGATTCTTTATTACTCTCCTGCGCAATATCTTTTATTCCTGTGACCTTAATTTTCCTTTATAGACTTATGATTTCCAATTGTAAATAGAGAGAAGGTAGATGGATGGATGGATAGACAGACAGACAGACAGATTTATCTCTTAATCTCCAAACCTGATACTCAGCTTTCTACTGTATGTCTTCACCTGTATGTCCTAAATTCATGTCCAACTTCTGTGTGTAAAATTAAAAGTTCTCTTTTCCTTTTCTATCTCTTTAAATAAATAATAATACTGTCTACTCAAATACTGAAACCCAAAACTGGGAGTTTTCCTCAATAGCTTATGTCCCCATCCGGTTGGTACCCTGAAGAGCCCGCTCTTCCTCTCATTCCCTCAGGCCTCCAATCTATCTTCCAGGCCACCAACAGGATGAACTTTTCACATTCCAACACTATCAGTTCAGTCTCTAAGTGTGAAACATTTACTCACAGGTTTGTTGTTTCCCCCACCATCCTAAAATCCACCAATTGTTGCCCATTACCCAGGTTTGTTTCTCACCTGGAATACAAATTCCCTAAGAGTCACGGCAGCGTGTCACAGCCATTGAAAACCCCAGGAAAACATCTTCCTGGGAATTCAGTTTTACTTGATGGCAACAAATATAAAATATCATTTTAGTGTTAAAACTAATAGCATACACAGCAGAATACAATAGTATGAAAGTTCAAATAAATTTTTCACTTGTGGTGGCCCACTTCACACTATGCACCTAAAACCTATGTTGAGAGCTGCAGTATAACTCTTTTCTCTCTGGAATACTTTGAAAGAGTCAAAATGTTTGAGGAGTACTGTGCATGCAGAATGGGACCGAGACACCTTAGTACAGCATTGGCGATCCATCCGGTAGGCAATTCATCTGAAGGCCACAGCTCCTCCTGCTCCCCTCACACCCAGGAATTCAACCATAGCAAGTTACCTTTGTCTCAACACTCTATGTTGTTTCATATGCAAAACCATGAGTTAGAAAGATACCTTTATCTCAACATGCTCTGTTGTTTCATGCACAATAACATGAGTTAGATGTGGGTTTAGAATATGGAGACACAAAGAGTTAATTCATGTTGACATAAGCTTAGGGGACATGCTTGGGAGCAGAAAGAAATGAGTTTGGCAAAAGTTTGGAAAGAATAATTGGAACCAGCTTGTGAAGAGGAATGTCTCCCACAATAAGACTTAATCTGCTAGGCCATGGGGCACCCCTGAAAGTTTGAAGTAGAGGAATGGCAGGATCATCTATCTTTTAGAAATAAAAGTTCTGAGCTACTTTATGATACCTCTGGATTGCAATGTGGTATATGGGTCAAAGGCTGGAGTGGAAACTCCAGGTAATGGGCCAAATGAAAGATGAAATTCTTAGCTATCACTGAAGAGTTGACCCGTGGGAATATAAGTGACATTTTCACTCTAGAGGTTTGAGGTTAAAAACAAAAACTCCACCGCAACAGAAACTGCGATAATGATTCATTTGGTCAACATCCTGGAGTAGATGGTTTAGACACCCAATCAGCAAAAGCACGTGCAGTTTCACTACCTCCAATATAAATTAAAAACAACTAGGCAGACCACAAGGCACTTGGTATACTAGTTTCAGGCCTCTTTGGCATTGCACACACAGTCCATTCCTGTTGATGAGGATGCCCTTATCACCCGAGACCGAATTCCAACTGTGAAACCCTTAACTGTATTTCAAAACCCAGGTCAAAAGATCCCTCCTTAAATAATGCCGCTACCACCGCTGCAGTTGCATCAGGAGCCTCCATCTCCACAGGCCCAGAAGCTCTGTGTACACATGTCCTGAGGGCCTCAACTCTGTAATGTAATTATGCATGTTCATCTCCCACTGTAAACTGTGAGCTCTTTGAGAGTCAGGCCATGCCTTCTTTCCCTGTGTATCATCAGCAACCTGCCCGAGACCTGATGCCTACTAAGCTTATTAATTATTGGATGAGTATATTAAAGATTTAAAACTCATAAAGAAACCAGCCTCACTACTTTGCTATACCTCAAATATACACGTACGTATCCCCAAAAATGCTAGGACATAGTAACTCATTTCAAAATAAATACCTAGTTTACAAGATTAAAATCTGTTCAACTGATATGTATTTCCTGTAAGTAGTAATGTCATTAACAAACATTTTGGGTTTATTTTTTAGTATATTTTATTGATTACGCTATTACGGTTGTCCTGATTTTTTTCTCCCCTTTATCCCCCTGCCCCCTGCACCTCCACACCCTTGTGCATTTCCCCCCTCCCTGTTTCTTTTGAGAAATCAGCTGATAGTCTTACTGGAACTGCTTTGTAGGTAACTCTCTCCTTTCCTCTTGCTGCTTGTAAGATTCTCTCCTTATCTTTAATTTTGGGTAATTTAATTTTGATGTGTTTTGGTGTGTTTCTTCTTGGATCCAATTTCTTTGGGACCCTCTCAGCTTCCAGGACTTCCTGGAAATTTATTTCCTTTGCCAGATTGGGGAAGTTTTCCTTCATTATTTGTTCAAACAAGTTTTCAATTTCTTGCTCTTCTTCTTCTCCTCCAGCACCCCTATGATTTGGATGTTGGAACATTTAAAGTTGTCCCAGGGGTTCCTCAGCATCTCCTCATTTTTTTGAATTCTTATTTCTTCATTCTGTTCCTGTTGGATATTTATTTCTTCCTGTTGTTCCAAATTGTTGACTTGAGTCCCAGTTTCCTTCCCTTCACTGTTGGTTCCCTATGTATTTTCCTTTATTTTACTTTGTATAATCTTCATTTCTTCCTTCATTTTGTAATCAAGATCAATTCTGTGAGCATCCTGATTGCCAGTGTTTTGAACTCTGCATCTGATGGGTTGTCTATCTCCTTGTCGCTTAGTTCTTTTTTGGAGTTTTGATCTGTTCTTTTTGGGGGGCATATTTCTTTGTCTTGGGGCACCTGTTACGTTGTAAGAGGTGGAGCCTTAGGTATTCACCATGGTGGGGCAGCCCACTTCACTACATTGTGGCACTGTCTGTGGGGGAAGGGTCAGAAAGGGAAGAGTGCCACTTGCTGGGCTCTTGCCCCACTTTCCGTCACTTCCCTCACTTCCCACAAGTGGACGGTGCCCTTTCAGGTGCTGATTCCCAGGTGAGTGATTTTGTGTACATTTTAGGACCACCTGGGTCTCTCCAACAGACTCTCCTGTGAGTCTGGGAGTTTCTCCCACTGTGGCAACTCCCACAGATTTTTACGGCCAGAGGTTTTGAGTCTTCAGTTTCCTGCTGAAACCCTGGCCTTCACCATCTATCTTGCTCCCCAGTTGTTCCTCCCAGTTTACCCACATGCGAATGTGGGACCAGTCCCCACCTCACCAGCACGGCCCATGGCCTTGCCACGTATCCTCTCAACCCAGCTGCCCTCTCTGCCCCTCTTAGCAGTCTAAATGAATGTTTCTTTAACTCCTTGGTTGTTGAAGTTCCATGCAGTTTGATTTGCTGGCAGTTCTGGTTGTTTTTATGTTTTTAAACCAGTTGTTATCCTTCTTTTGGTTGTGTGAGGAAGCAAAGCATTTCTACCTATGCCTCCATCTTGGCCAGAACCCCATTTACTAACATTTTGTATTTGAGACAAAATTAAGTAATAATCACACAAATATTCAATTTTAAGTTTTTAAGTTTAATTCTCCAATAACATTCTGTGAAGTGGGCAGAAGATTTTTTAATATTCCTCTTTATAGATTTGGGGAATAAGCTGAGAATCAAAGTGAATGAGTAAATAGTGAGATTTCATTGCTAAGCATCCATTAAGATGCTTTAATGCATGTTATTAAGGGATTTTTATTTAATATAAAATGCCATGGTAATAATATTTAAGGAAATGAGATAAGTTTCCCTATTTTTTCTCTATTTTCATGGATGTTCCTTACCTGCTCCAAAACAGAGAAATACTTCCTATAAAAAGAATAGCACTTCATTATAACAAGCAAATGTAAATAGAAATTAGTTGTTATTAGTAGATCAAAATCTTATCTCCTTTTCCTATACTACTTCACATATGTATACTTTATAACTAGTTTTCTTTATTTTTCCTGTTTTTTTGTAATTGAGACAACTGAGATATCACATCACTTCAAGTCATAAACCTAAGTTATAGCAATTAAACTTTTAAATGAACACAAAGAAATGAAGAAACTGAGCTATAACAACTGCAACACTTTTGAATACTTACTATGCAGAATAACTGAGATAAGCTCTTTACATGTGTTATATTATAAATGATGTTTTCTGGCTTTCCTCACCAGCACCTGCCACAAACAGCCATGCATACTCTGTAACAGCAATTTAATGCTTCTGATTTATAATAAATACCAAAACAAGAGGAGTGAAAGCCCAATTTCTGCTTTAACCTACAGGGTTAAAATATCCTCCATGGCCCTCAAAGCTCTGTGATATATCTGCCTTCATGAGTGGTAAATACCACCAGTAACTGTCTCATTAAAAACTGGGGAAGAAATTGTCACTGAATCCATTTTGTTTTCATGCACTTGGACTGTATTATGTCACAATCTAAAATATATATAAATATATGCATATTTGTATACACACACTCTGTAATACTCACAAGAAGACTAAAAATTATCTCTAAGCCTACAACATTACATACTATAAATAAAAAACCTCTTTGCAATCTCTAAATAAAAGAGGAAAGTTGAAGGGGAATGTGGTCAATAATATTGTAATGACTTTATACAATGACAGATGACTACTAGACTTAGTGTGTTGATGACTTTGTAAGATATATAAATGTATGCTGTATAACCAAAACTAATATAATATTGCATGTCAGCTATACTTTAATAAAACAATTTAAAAAGAGAGAGATACATTTCAACTGAAATTCAAAATACAAGGTTTGAGATATATATGTATATATATTATGTATGTATATTAGTCTTGAGCATGGAATGAAGATTTGGGGACAATATCTCTGAAGCATTTATCAGAATTTCAATGAATGACAAAACCTATAAAGCTTAGGAGAATAAACCTACTGAATAATCTTATATTATATGTATAACCAAACAAATTAATAGCTTTTCCTCTTTTTTGCATAGTGAATTTTACTTTCCCTTAATAACCTTCATATTTTGGGTAGAATTCTGTAAGCTTTGGAAACTTAGATATTTTAAAATTTTTTAAATATATTTTATTGATTTTGCTATTATAGTTATCCACTTTTCCCCCTTTGTCCCCTTCCACCCAGTACCCCCATTTCCTCCAGCAATCCCCCCGTCTTCATTCATGTCCATGGGTCATGCATATAAGTTTTCATCTATTCCATCTCTTATACTGTTCTTAACATCCCTCATCTATTTTGTACCTACCAATTTGTGCTTATTACTGCACCTTTCTCCACATTTTCCTTGTTCCCCCTTCCAACTGATAACTCTCCAATGATCTCCATATCTATGATTCTGTTTCTGTTCTGCTTGTTTGCCTAGTTTGTTTTTTAGATTCAATTTTTGATAGTTGTAAATTTATTGCCATTTAATTTCATGGTTTTGATCTTCTTCTTTTTCTTATATAATTGTCCCCTCCCCAAGCTCTCCCCCACACAGAGCCACAGGGTAGTGGCACAGGGTACCATGTCCTGGCGATTACCTAAGGCTCTGCCCTGTATAACTTACAGGTGCACTTTTCTACAATAGCCATGCTACTAAGATAGGGAGTTAAAGCAGCTCTACTTAATACACAGAAATGAACACAGGGAGGTTGCCAAGATGAGGAGACAAAGCAATGTGGCCCAAATGAAAGAACAGAACAAAACTCCAGAAAAAGAGCTAAATGAAATCAAGATAAGCAACATATCAGATACAGAGTTTAAAACACTGGTTATTAAGATGCTCAAGGAATTCATTGAGTGCTTCAGCAGCATAAAAAAGACCCAGGCAGAAGTGAAGTTTACATTAAATAAAATAAAGAAAAATCTACAGGGAACCAGCAATGGAGGGGATGAAGCCAAGAGTCAAATCAATGTTTGGAACATAAGGAATAAAAAAACACTCAATCAAAACAACAAGATGAAAAAAATAATCAAAAACAAACAAACAAACAAAAAACAAACAATAAGGATAGGCTAAGGAAGCTCTGGAGCACCTTAAATGTACCAACATCCAAATCATAGGGGAGCCAGAAGGAGAAGAGGAAGAGCAAGACATTGAAAACTTATTTGAAAGAAAGAAAACTTCATTAATTTGGTTAAGGAAACAGACGTATAAGTCCAGGAAGTACAGAGAGTCCCAAACAAGATGGACCCAAAGAGAACCACACCAAGACACATCATAATTAAAATGCCAAAGATTAAGGATAAAGAGAGAATCTTAAAAGCAGCAAGAGAAAAGCAGAGAGTTACCTACAATGGTGACTCCCATAGTCTAACAGCTGATTTCTCAAAAGATACTTTACAGGTAAGGAGGGACTGGCAAGAAGTATTCAAAGGATGAAAGGCAAGAACCTATATCCAAGATTACTCTATCCAACAAAGCTATCATTTAGAATGGAAGGGCAGGTAAAGTGCTTCCCAGATAAGGTAAAGTTAAAGGAGTTCATCATCACCAGCCCTATACCGCTCTTAACTTCTCCCTGCCAATTCTGTACCTACCAATTTGTACTTCTTGATCCCTGAACCTTTCCCCCCATTCCAGCTGGTAACCAACCAAATGATCTCCATATCTTTGATTCTGTTTCTGTTCTGCTTGTTTGCTTAGTTTGTTTTTTAGATTCAATTGTTGATAGTTGTGAATTTATTGGCATTTTAATGTCCATAGTTTTGCTCTTCTTTTTCTTAAATAAGCCCCTTTAACATTTCTTATAATAATGGTTTAGTGAAGATAGTATGCAGTGAAGAGGCTACAATTAAGGAGGATCCGAGCTGGCTGCCAAACTCCCATGTCCACCTTACAGTGTCTCCTAATGTCAAATTTTGGCTTTCCTATGGAGGTATTTCCAAAGAAGACATATATTGTAAAACCACACCTAGGAATAGACATGCCAAAAGACCCCCAAAGTTGTATGTGAAACATGTTATACCAATAAAGAGCATGCTACTTGGAGGAAGAATGATGATGTCAAACCCAGCTTCCCAATCTCACTGCCATTGTGACCTTGGGCACCTCTCTTAACCATTCTGGGTCTCAGTTTATACATCTGCCCTACCTCTCTAGATGATGGTTTTCTTTATCAAATAAAATGATGCAAAGTTAAGAGCAAAATAAGACATTGTTAAGGATATTTAAGAGTTTAAGAAAGGATATGACAAGTGACTGGCATATTTCTCCCTCCTGTTACCTCAGTTTTTTAATTGCTTAGCAAAATATGTATTGAATGTCTGCTAAGTTCCAATGATAGGCACTAGAGATTTACAGATAGAGTGACATGGTCCTGGCCCTGTAACAAAATAACATGATTTGACTGTGGTCTATGAGGCTCGCTCTGGCTGCTATTTTGAGAATGCATGATGGAGAGGTAAAGGTAGAATCAGAAATACCTGGTTTTATAGACCATTGTATCATTTCAAGCAAAAAAATCATGGTGCTTTCGACAAGGTTGGTAGCAGTGGAAATGAAGAGAATTCAACTAATGTGAAGACTGGTAACTGAGTTTTGGATTTAGTATGACAATAGAGATTGGTATGTTTGTGGTAGAGACAAAATTCAATCAAAACTAGGTGACCAAGAGTGGGTTACTTAAATGAGAATGGACAAGAGTGTGGCAATTGCTGGGGGGAGGCAGGGTGGAGAGAAGTAGAAGAGATATAGGGGGATAAATGACAATAGAAGGAAACTTAGCATGGGGTGGGGGGCACCTAACAGAGTGTACCTATGACGTGTTGTGCAACTGTTCACCTGAAACCTGTATAATTTTGTTAACCAGTGTCACCCCAATAAGTTCAATAAAAAGGGGAAAAAATTTAAAAAGAGAGAATGAGAATTCCATGGAGCATATTGGAAAGATTTGAGAGGGAAGTCATAGGAGAAGGAGGAACAAGAGGGAAAAGAGCACCGGGCTTAGGAGACTGTTTTGGGGACAGTGGGTAACAGCCCGACGGGCATGAACACCCAGAATGTCCCTGAGGTTAGATCCAGGGGGTGTGGTGCCTCAGAATATAACTCATTCCAGGTATGTTGGGCAAAAAAATCTGTTTTTGCTGTTATTTCCATCCAACACCAGCTGCTCTCCATTTGGCGATGGGACTAAGATAAACATAGTGGCACTAAAGAAGTCTGAAGTAAAAGAGTCCTGGCCATTACAGAGAGTGCTTGCCATATAGTTGAGAAGGAGGTAGATTATACATAATTATAGCGATTACTAATTGAGTGCCAACTCTATTTCTGCCATTTTTAATCCTCCAAACAAAACCCTAAAATATAGATGTAATCATCTCATTCTAAAGATGGGAAAGTATGGCTCAGAGCAATTAAATAATATAGTCATCTACCCATCTACACACAGTGAGTAAACAACAAAAATTAGGATTTGTCTCTTTCTCTCTCTCTCCTTTTCCATTATGTTTCGCACAACCATGGAGGTACATCCTTTTTAAAAGGCAGGGATTTACAAAGTTGGGATTATTGGAAACCCAACATTGGGAACAGTGGGGAGACAGGACTAAAATAGTCTTACGAGACATGGAACTAAATTGCACTCAGCTGTGGTTTTCGGCCTCCACTCCATCCTTGCAGCTCACTCAGTTTCAGCCATGGGTTGTTAGTGGGTTCCAGGCTGCTCTCAGGGACCTGAGAACAAGGTGGCAAAGTAACAGCTACCTGTTAACTTTGGAATCTAAAAGGAGAAGTTGTTATTTTAAATGACTTTCCAAGTGTTAGTAGGAATGAATGATTTTCTTTAAGACTATCATCATAGGCTCTTGCTTCTTCCAAATTCTCACTCATTCAAGCCTGACAGAAATAAAACCTGTTGTTACCATATATTACCTTCGCCAGCACTGCCTTGCTTTTACAAGCAGCTGTGCACACCATGGGGCTCAGGAAAACACGGAATTATCGCCAAACATGGGTTGGACCTGTGAACCCCGCCTATTCAAAGCCATGAATCCAGACTCAGAGAATTTTTTTTTTTTTTTGGCCAGGGTTTCACTCTTCAAGAATGTATTTTTCAGACTTGGAGATATATTGCTTATTATGTATTTTTACCTTGGTTCAAAGTTTTTGTTCCTGATGGTTATCCCCCTTATAATTTCACACAAGGATGATGTAACTTTAATGATGAGCTCCCAGATCAAGAAGCCAGGAATAGGGCAACTTTATTTTGTTCAATACGTAGTGCCATCCCAAATAGCAACCCTAAAAGGGGCTTGTTTCCTTATTTGTACTACTTTTTAAGATGCTCCGCATTACTACATTTAGCATGTAATTCCCAGAATTCAAGGATCCACTATAGTTAACTTTGAATGGCTTCATATACTGAGGATTCTTAATACTTGATGATGGAGATTCTAATGGTATTAAAATTATTCACCAAGAGTGGAGTGCCATTGTTTGGTTACCTTCACTTTTCAGTTTGAGCAACTTCAGGAAAGCCGTGAACACTGATAAAGCACAAAAACATAATGTTTACATTAGAAAGAACAAACTAAGGGACACAAATAAACTTGTGTGTTAGTTACCAAGTGTCCTGATTTGGGAGGACAGTTTTGATTTCAAATATTCTGTCCCATTATTTTCATTTAAGTCAAATCAGACTGTCATAATATACATTCTAGTTTTGAATTTGACACTATAGATACCATAATATGAGTAAAACGCAACATATATCTGGAACCGGAAAAGTTAAATTGTCATTTAAGCTCTGCAACTGCTTTCTGCATGACCTTGGAAAGGGGACTAAACATTTCTAAGCTTAATATTTCCTTATCCATGAAGTGATACAATTGGTCTAAATGACCTTCCAAATCCCATCCTGTTCTAAAATCGTACATAATGCCTAAATACTATTTCAAAGATTTTAAAAATGTAACCCATTATTTTAGAACATAATAGGTCCAGCTTTTACTGCTTTGCTTTTTCAAAATATATTATTTTCATTCCAATCCAATTTGTGACTCTTTTTCAAGTTAAGTCTTAGATTGTTTCTGCTACATAACATAGTTTCAGAATTTTCAACCTACAGCACAAAAGGGATGACAAAACACCCTATAGAACAACATATAAGAGAAAGATAATATTCTGCAGACATGGACAGTTATGAATCTCATCCAAGTAGACAGGTAAAATAAACTTAGGGATAAGAAAACTGACATTTAAAATTGGTAGAGATACAGGTATTTTTGCAGAAATAACATCTTATACTTCCACAGCAATCTGTCTCCTTTTCTTTCTTCCAAACACATGAAAAAAGGCATTTCAAGTTACTGATTAACCTCAACAGACTGATCTTTGATTCTGTCTAAGGTCCAATATAATTGACTAGATTTTCTTCTACTGGAGAGAAAAACTAAAAAATTGAACATATTTTTAAAAAATATTAGATTCTCTACTATCCTGATATATCAGCCCAAATCTCACTTGATTGCACTTAAAAAAAAAATTGTTCCTTTTCCAAATGAAATCAAGAACTTCTAAAGGAGTTATTTTCTTACATATGAAACTATATTTCTTTATCAGGATCAACCATAAATTTCCATGGCTTATGCTCTTTCTCCTGATATTTTCCACTCTAGAATGAAAAGCCTTGGATTGCAGGCAGTTGATTCTCTGACCCCTTGAGTGCTTGGATATTGTTAACCTTGGCTAAGGATGGACGTAATGGAGGGAAAACGTTAAGCAGGGAGTCACTTTGACTGAAAATGGAAAAGCCCTGATCAGGAAATCAAAACGAATGTACCAAATAAAAACGAGTTGCCATATATGACTTAGAATGTTTAAGAGACAAAAATAAAAAAGGACGTAGACAGTATCTACCACTATTGCACAACCACAGCCACCCTGTAAGAGGCAGCATGGCTCAACCTGGGGCAACCCAATAATGAACAAGGCGACTCTTTTCTCAGACAGTCTGTGTGACATAAACCACAAACACAATGTAAGACATAATGCGGTTTAGTGCTATGATGGAGGTACAACACTCTAGGAGTACAGGTGGCTAGGTTGCTGATATTTGAGCCATCCTTGAGATTAGGAGGATTGTGACAGGTGTGTACAAACAGGAAGAGCGTTCCAGGAAGAAGGAACAAAAGCATCATGACAGACCACGGAGAGGGCCATGTTGGAGGAAAGGCAGGTGATGCTGTGTAAGAGGTATGGGAAAGAAGAGAGTGAAGACAAGAGTACATTGGAAAGGAATTGCTTTGTGCAGTGTGAAATGGGAAGTGGCTTAAAAGAATGATAAGGCATAATTAGACCAGTGCTTAATTAGTACAAAAAGTCTGAGAGCAATATGCAGAAAGCCTTGGGATAGGGAAGACCAAAGGCAGATCTGTCAGGAGGTTATTTCAGTGGAATCGTGAATAACAAATGCATATTATTGCTTCCCAATCCCTGCCAGTCCAGGAGAAAAGTGAATCTTCTGTGTGTCAGGTGTGGTATCAGATCGAGAATACCCAGGAATAAACTTGAAGGTCCCTTCCTCAGTTTCTCAGTCTTGTTGAAAAGATATAGGTTGGTCTTTTTTTAAATGGAAACCCCCAGCTTTTATCATGATCGATTCACTAATGTTTTGAAAACTCTCTCTCTAGTCTTTCTGTCCAGCACAGTCATATTTCACACTGTCTAATGGGTATCCCATAAAGTTGTTAAATGGACACATCCCAGATCAAACTCACCTTCCCCTATGCTAACATATTTCTTCTGTTGTCTTTCATTATTCACTCAGTCTCCCAAGCCAAAAATTTCAGCCATATCTACTACTCCTTTTTCACTCTTGAGTTCTATATCCAAACCATTAGCCAGTCCTGCCAATTCTTGCTCGGAGACTTCTCTCGAGTCCGCCCTCTCCTCTCCTTCTGAAGCTACTGCCTTTCCTTGCTTCGGAGCTCCATGAACTTTCACCTGGATTGTTATTGTATAGTGGTTTTCTATCTGATCTTACTGCAGCCTCCTTTCCAAAGCCATCTTCCATGCCGCTCCCAAAGATATCTTTAAAAAAAAAAATCCATTCCCATCATTCACTTCTTAAAATGTCAGATATTTGCATATGCCTGAAAAACAAAACTCAAGTTCCTGAGTACGACACGGAAGGACATTTTAAATGTTACTATAATACAACTTTCCAACAGCTATTCCACATACTCCAAGTTTCAGCCACATTGAACTGATCACCAACTTTGATAAATTGCCACAACAGGAGATTATCCTTCTATGGTCATTGCACATGCTCTTTGTTCTACCTCAAATGCCCCTTTATCTCTTCTAAGCCCGGACATCTTTTCAACCTTAAAGAACCAAATCAAAAATCTGTTTTTTCTCCCTGATACTGCCTGAAAAATTAGGTTCTCCTTATATCCATTGGATGCATCGTTCCTACCTGTATTTTAGCATTTATTCCCATTTTATTGTAACTTGACCTGTTTATATGCCAGAGCTCTTACAACAGGCAAACAGAATTCTCAAGGGTATGGACTGGATTTTACTGTCTTTTCATCTCCCCTGTCTCAGATTAGCCCAGTACATGGCATGTATTCAATAAATGTTTGTAGAATGATGACTGTTTTTCACTATCACTGTTGAATATCTTACAAATAAGTAATCAGCTATCAGGAATTATCACAACGTGGACCAGGACTACACATAATACTTGATGGAGAAGAGGTAGGAAACAAATCTCATGGAGATTTAGAGATTCACCTGCAAGGAATGTTTCAAAGAAGGTAGCACTATGTCCTGTTAACAACATGGCTTTGATAGCCAAGAATCAACTAAAATTCTTAAGGCAGTGTGAAATCAAGGCTCATGATGGAAGAGAAATGAGGGATATTCATTCTAGCTCTGGGATCTTCTTTGGGGAGGTGGTCATTGAAATTGTGGAATAGGGCAACGATAGCACGCATGCAGGTGTGGGGAGAGAAGAGCATGTGGATAATCCATGTGGATGTTCAGATTCTTCCCGAATATGCCACAGTCAAAACACTTCTGTTTTTGAATATGGTTGTAGTATTATATTTTAGTTTCTGCTTAATTCTGTTATGTCATAGATATTCTCTAATTTGTACGCAGTCAAGAAAAATGCCATCTAATAGTAAGAATACTTTCAGTTGATTAAAAATCCCAGTTTTTCTGGGTATTTTGTCTAAATAAAAGATAAAGTTGGAGACAGCATCAAAATGCTCTGCCTTTCTCATTACTTGAGTGTGTAACACTGCAGATTTACTTACTTGAGCATATAACAGTGCAGATTTAAATTACCTGCCAATTCTTTAAATGGTTTTCCTGATGAAGTTAAACTGACATCTTGGCATGCTTGTTAAAATTACAACAATATTCATCTTAAATTCAACATGTTCCTCAGAGTATTTATTCATTATACTAATTGGGAAGAACTGGTTATAAGATAGTTTAAGAGAAAAAATTCCAGATTCCCAAAATGGCAAAGTGCTTTCGTTCTCACAGAGAGTTCAGGCATTGTGTCCCCAGTCACCTAATGGAGATCTTAAAAAGTCAGCTGCAAGGAGTAATATGCGACAACATGCTGTGGGCCTTTAAGTGGGAACATTTGAGAAGAGCTCAAATGCTAGGGAAATGGAAGAAAGAACATTTCCTCTTTTTTCTCTCTTTCATTTAGCATCAATTAATCACACTGGTTGGTTGATTGGTAGACTTAACAGTATATTGTTTTCTTCCATATAAAAAGTTAGAAGATCCTGATTTTTATAGATCTAATTAGCCCAGTGTCAGAAATCATGAGATCATGGATTCTAGAATCTAGGAAACATATTTGCATTGTCCCTTTCTTTATTCCCAATAGGTAGTCCATGGCCTACATACATTCTTTGTGGGGGGGGTTTGTATATTTTATTGATTATGCTATTACAGTTGTCTCATTTTTTTTCTCTCCTTTATCCCCTCTGCCTGCACCCCACCCCATCATCCCCATGTCAACATTTTCCCACCACCACTTTCCCCAGCCCCACACCTCCTCACTTCCAACTCTCAATCCCTCCCCCATTTGGCTTTGTCCATGGGTCCTTTATGCATGTTCCTTGCTGGCCCTTCCCCTCCTTTTCCCCTGTCATCGCCCTCCTCTTCTCCTCTGGTTACTGTTAGTTTGTTTTTTATTTCAGTGTTGCTGGTTATATTTTGCTTCCTTGTTTATTTTGTTGATTAGGTTCCACTTATAGGTGAGATCATGTGGTATCCATCTTTCACCACCTGGCTTATTTCACTTAGGATAATGCTCTCCAGTTCCATCCATGCTGTCATGAAGGGTAGTAGCTCTTCCTTTCTTTCTGCTGTACAGTGTTCCATTGTGTAAGTGTACCTTAGCTTTTTGATCCACTCATTTACTGTTGAGCACTTAGAATGCTTCCAATTCTTGGCTATTGTAAATCGTGCTGCTGTGAACATTGGGGTGCATAGGTTCTTTTGAATTGGTGTTTCTGGATTCTTAGGGTATAATCCCAGCAGTGGAATTGCTGGGTCAAAAGGCAGTTCCACTTCTAGTTTTTTGAGGAAATTCCAAACTGTTTTCCACAGTGGCTGCACCAGTCTGCATTCCCACCACAGTGTACTAGGGATCCCTTTTCTCCACATCCTCGTCAGCACTTGTTGTTTGTTGATTTGGTTATGATGCCCATTCTGGCTGGTGTGAAGTGGTATCTCACTGTGGTTTTAATTTGCATCTCTCTGATGGCTAGTGATGCTGAGCATCCTTTCATGTATCTCTGGGCCCTGTGTATGTCCTTCTTGGAGAAGTATCTGTTCAGGTTCTTTGCCCATTTTTTAATTGGGTTGTTTTCCCTGGCTGGTGTAGCTCAGTGGATTCAGCATCAGCTGCAAACCAAAGAGTCGCTGGTTCGATTCCCCAGTCAGGGCACATTCCTGGGTTGTGAGCCAGGTCCCCAGTGGGGGGTGCTTGAGAGGCAACCACACATTGATGTTTCTCTCCCTCTCTTTCTCTCTTCACTTATGTCTAAAAATAAAATAAAAATAAAAACTTAAAAAACAAGACAAAACAAGTTGTTTGTCTTCCTGGAGTGGAGTTGTGTGAGTTCTTTATGTATTTTGGAGATCAAACCCTTGTCCGAGGTATCATTGGCAAATATATTTTCCCATACAGTTGGTTCCATTTTCATTTTGCTGATGAAAATGAGAAGCCATGCAGAAACTTCTTATTTTGATGAAGTCCCATTTGTTTATTCTTTCTTTTATGTCCCTTGTTCTAGGGGGCATATCAGTGAAAATATTGCTGTGTGGGGTATTTGAGATTTTCCTCCCCATGTACTCCTGTAAGACTTTTATGGTATCATGACTAATTTTTAAGTCTTTTATCCATCTTGAGTTGATTTTTGTGTGTGGTGTAAGTTGGTGGTTGAATTTCATTTGTTTGCATGTATGCATCCAGATCTCCCAACACCATTTGTTGAACAGGCTATTTTTACTCCATCTTATGCTTCTGCCCCCTTTGTTGAATAGTAATTGACCACAGAGACATGGGACTATTTCTGGACTCTCTATTTTGTTCTATTGATTTGTGAGTCTGTTCTTATGCCAATACCAGATGTTTTGATTACAGTGGCCTTATAATAAAGTTTGATGTCAAGTATTGTGATCCCTCCTACTTTGTTCTTCTTTCTCAGTTGCTGCAGCTATTCAGGGTTGTTTATGATTCCATATAAATTTTTGAAATGTTCATTGTATATCTATGAAATATGTCATTGGTATTTTAATAGGGATTGCATTGAATCTATAAATTGCTTTGGGTACTATGGACATTTTGATGATGTTAATTATTCCAGTCTATGTACATGGTATATTCTTCCATTTATTTGTGTCTCCCTTAATTCCTTTCTTCAGGGTTGTACAGTGTTCTGAGTACAGGTCTTTAACCTCCTTGGTTAAGTTTATTCCTAGGTACTTTATTTTTCTTGTTGCTACAGTAAATGGGATTTTTTCCCTGATTTCTGCTTCTGATACTTCATTGTTGCTGTACAAAAATGCCTTCGATTTCTGAATATTGATTTTGTATCCTACGGTTTTGCCAAATTCACTTCTTAGGTCGAGTAGTTTTTTGGTGGAGTCTATAGGGTTTTCTATGTACACTCTCATGTCATCTGCAAACAATGATAGTTTTACTTCCCCCTTTACAATTTGGATGCCTTTTATTTCTTTTTCTTGGGTGATGGCTGTGGCTAGAACTTCTAATACTATGTTGAACAGAAGTGTTGAAAGTGGACATCCTCATCATGCTCCAGATCTTAGTGGGAAAGCTTTTAGTTTTTGCCCGTTCAGTATAATGTTGGATGTAGGTTTCTCATATATAACCTTTATTATGTTGAGGTATGCCCCCTTTATTCCCACTTTGCTGAGTGTCTTTATCATAAATGGGTGCTGTACCTTATCAAATGCTTTTTCTGCATCTACTGATATGATCATGTGATTTTTGTCTTTCCTTTTGTTTATGTGATGTATTATGTTTATTGATTTGCAAATATCATACCATCCTTACATCCCTGGGGTGAATCCCACTTGATCATGGTGGATGGTCTTTTTAATGTGTTGCTGAATGCATCTTGCCAATATTTTGTTGAGGATTTTAGTGTCTATGTTCATCAGCGATATTGGCCTGTAGTTTTCTTTCTTTATTTTGTCTTTATCTGGTTTGGGGATTAGGATGGTGCTGGCCTCATAAAATGAATTTGAGAGTGTTGTCTCTTCTTGGATTTTTTGGAATAGTCTGAGAAGGACAGGGGTTCCTCTTCCTTACATGTTTTATAAAATTCTCCTGTGAAACCTTATGGTCCAGGGCTTTTGTGTGCTGGGAGTTTCTTGATAACTGCTTCAATTTCACCAGCTATTATCGGTCTTTTCAGGCTTTCTGCTTCTTCATTCAGTTTTGGAAGATTATATTTTTTTAGGAATTTGACCATTTCACCCAAGTTTTCAAATTTCTTGGCATGTAGTTGTTTGTAGTAGTTTCTTACAATCTTCTGTATTTCTGTGGTATTAGTTGTAATTTCACCCCTTTCATTTCTGATTTTATTTATTTGCATCCTCTCCCTTTTTTTCTTGATGAGTCTGCTTAAAGGGCTGGTCAATTTTGTTTATCTTTTCAAAAGAAGCAGCTCCTGGCTTTATCGATCCTTTGAATAGTCCTTTTTGTCTCTATGCCATTCAATTCTGCTCTGATCTTGATTATTTCCTTCCTTCTATTCACTCTGGGCTTTGTTTGTTGTTGTTTCTCCAGTTCTTGTAGACCTAGGGTTAGGTTGTTTATTCGAAATGTTTCTATCTTTTTTAAGTAGGCCTATATTGCTGTGAACTTTCCTCTCAGAACTGCCTTCACTGTGTCCCACAGATTTTGGACTGTTGTGTGTTCATTTTCATTTGTTTTCAGAAACTTTATGATTTCTCCTTTGGTCTAATTATTGACCCATTCATTGTTCAATAGCATGGTATTTAGTCTCCAAGACTTTGAATGATTTTTAGTTCTTTCCTTGAGGTTGGTTTCTAGTTTTAAGCCCTTGCAGCCTGAGAAAATGCTTGATATGATTTCAATTTTCTTAAACTTGTTGAGGCTTGTTTTGTGTCCTATCATGTGGTCTATCATTGAAAACATTCCATGTGCATTTGAAAAGAATGTGTATTTTGCTTCTTTGGGATAAAAGGTCTATATATATCAGTTAGGTCCTTTTGATCTAATGAGTTGTTCAGTTCTGCAATATCCTTGTTGATGTTTTGTTTGGATGCTCTGCCCATTGTTGACAGTGGGGTGTAAAATCTGCCACTATATGTGTGTTGATATCTATATCTTTCTTGAAATCCTCCAGGGCTTTCCTTATATATTTGGGTGCTCCTATGTTGGGTGCATATTGGTTTACAATACTTATGACTTCCTGATGGCTTCTTCCTTTGAGTATTATGAAGTGTCCCTCTGAGTCTCTTTTTATGGCCTTTGTTTTGAAGTCTATTTTGTCTGATAATTATTGCTACCCCACTTTTTTTTTTACCTGTCCATTTGCTTGGAATATTTTTTTCTAACCCTTTACTGTCGGTCTGCATAGTTCTTTTGTTCTGAAGTGGGTCTCTTATAGGCAGTGTATGTGTGAGTCCTGTTTTTTTATCCATTATCCCCCTCCCCTCTGGCTACTGTCAGTTTGATCTTTATTTCAATGTCTCTCATTATATTTTTCTTGCCTGTTTGTTTTGTGGATTAGGTTCCACTAATAGGTGAAATCATATGGTATCTGTCTTGCACCACCTGGCTTATTTCACTTCGCATAATGCTCTCCAGATCCATCCATGCTGTTGCAAAAGGTAGTAGCTCCTTCTTTCTTTCTGCTGCATAGTATTCCATTGTGTAAAATACCATAGTTTTTTGATCCACTCATTTACTGATGGGCAATTAGGTTGCTTCTAGCACTTGGCTTTTGTAAATTTTGCTGCTGTGAACATTGGGGTGCATAGGATCTTTTGAATTGGTGATTCAGGACCTTGAATACATTGTCTTATTCAAGTCATTAGTGCATGTACAGTCTTACTTATTGAGAGTTGCATGAGGTAGGATGAGAGTATTTATGGGAACATAAAACCACACCTATGAGGGATTCCCTATCTTGGATGAAAATACATAGTTACTGATGAAGATTTTGCTTCTCAGGGATATATATAATAGGAAGAACAGATTGGGATGAGTGTGGGGGTGCAGCTAACATTTCAGTTCTTTATTACATAAGGCCCTCTTATGGTAAATAAATGAGATTGCCAAAGAGACAATACACTGTAGGTTTGTTATTCTCTAATTCCCAGATGGCAAACATGAGAAAGTGAAAACAAGAGAAATGTGTGGGCGTGCATAATACAGAATTGGTGACTGCCAGTCAAACCCATGTGGCTATGGAGACATGCAAAACAGTCACAGTGAGCTGAACCTGTTACGGCAGGATCAGCAAACAGGGGCAACACTCCAGAGCTAGACAGAGAGCAGAGAAAACTGACTGAGAGTGATCAGTTCTGGGATTGATGAAACTTAGCATTAAGTGTCCAACACAAAAGTGATGGGAAGCACTGACTCAGCTGGTTGGGCATTGTCCCACAACCAAGAAGTCATGCTTGGGTTGTGAGTTCAGTCTGCATTTGGAGTGTGTAGGAGAGGCAACCAAATGATGTTTCTTTCTCACATAGATATTTCTCTCTCTCTTTCTCCCTCCCTACCCTTCTCTCTAAAAATAAATAAATACATTTTTTTTTTTTTAAGTGGTAGGAAATGACTGCTTTGACCTATTTGTACCATAGGGAAGACCATCTTCCATTTCTTTGTCATTCACGTCATATACCTGAGAAGACCTTACTGGATCCCAGAGACAGTTCAATGGCCAGCTCTTTAGCCCTTAACAAAACAAAGTATTCCTAACTGTCATTTGTAAACTGTCCTGTTGTGTTGGGAAAGGTCTACAGAGGAGTTCCCAGCAGACTCTAGAGTAAATGAATACAAAAGCTATTAACTATGCAGGGTTATACACACAGTCAGAAGAGACTAAAGAATTAGGAATGTGTTCTCGATAGATTGTGAGGGTTCTGCCCATACACGCCCAGGTATTATTTGCACCATGTATAGTTCCATTGATTCCATGTAAAGCCATGCTCTATAACAGAGGAAAAACAATAATGTAAGAAACTGAATTATTTACAATACTTTTGTTTATCATAAAATAAGTTATACTTTCTCCCCTTTATCCACCAAGAACATCTAGTAAATCAAGTTAAGCCATTTTTAATTTTGCAGAGCACCACAAAAAAAGATCCAGGCATTGGCAGAAGGAAAAAAGATGAGGTTTATGTGCCTGTTTTCTTCTTTTCCTAGATTATTTGACTTATGGTACTTCTTTTGTTTGTTAAACCAAGTAGGGCTAAGAGTTTTTTTCTAAGTCTTATAAACCGAGAATGTTATTTTTAAAAAAGCAATTAACTTTCATTAAATTCCATTGTTGATTCATTCTATTGTTTCTGCACCAGGCACTGTGTTAGGTTCTGAGGATATTTTAAGGAACAAGACCAACATGATCACTTTTCTTTTGAAACACATATTTTCCTTTTAGTTAGTTACAAATAAATTTTACCTCTTTTTAAAGAGACATTATTATTTTGTTTAGCCTATTGAATTTTTATTTGAGTAAATGAGTTTACCAGAAGCTGAGATATAATTAAAGGGTTGGTAGCCTAGAAGGTGCATCAAAAGAAATCACTAGAACAATGTACTGAGAGACAAAAAGTTGAAAAAAAGGTATGTTATAGGGAGAAAGTTCCGGAAGAGGAAAGAGTTGAGGGAGATGCAATCTTTTAAGAGATAATGACTTAGAAATTTCCAGAACTAATGAAACACATTAGATTTCAGGATCGAATTTAAAAGAAAAGAAACCTGCACTTGAACACATTTGAGAGTGACTTAGAAAAACCAAAGACAAAGAATTCTTAAAACTCAGCCAATGAAAAACAGATAAATTACCTTCAAAGAACAATTAGACTGGGAACTGACTTCTCAACAGTAAGCTTATCAGAAGACTGTGGAATATTTTCTTCAAAGGACTAATCTGAATTCTACACACAGCAAAAGTACCACTCAGAATAAGACTGAAATAAAGACATTTTCAGACAGAAAACTACATTAAAGAATTTTTAAAAATATTTTAATGTGCTGACCCATAGTTCTTCTAACTCCAATCCTAGGAATTTATTTCAAAGAAATAATAGGACAAGCATGAAAAGATGTATATATGATGCACTTATTATTACAAGCTTGCTTACTTTATCAAAGATTTGGGGAAAAATGCAATGTACATCAATAGGGAATTATTGAAATAAAACATGATGCATTCATAATTCACATTAAGAAGATTACATAGTTCTTCGTGTACTCAAACGGTATAGTAATACAATCAATAGAAAAAAGAGCCCTGACTGGCCCTGCTCAGTGGGTTGGGTGTGGCTCCACAAGGCGAAGGTTGCTGGTTTGGTTCCTGGTCAGGGCACGTGCACGGGCTTTGAGCCAGGTCCCTCCATCGGGGTGCGTATGAGGGGTAATCTATTGATGTTTCTCTCCCTCTCTTTCTCCCTCCCTTCCCCTCTCTCTAAAATAAAAGAAATTAAAAAAATAAAAAGTAGAAAGCAGGCAATGAAGCAGCATATTTCATACGATCCAATTGAAAATATCTTTGCTATAAATTTACATGTTCAGAAAAGCCTAGAAAGGTATGCACACAGTCATTACTTCTGGGGCGTGGGGTAAGAAGAATTTTTCACATTTTCTATATTATTTGCATTGTTTAGTCTCATCATTTGCATTTGGAAAAACAAGCATTTTAGTAGTATCTCCCATTTATTGAGACCTTTAGTATAAAAATTATATTTATGTGGCTAACATGAGGATGTTTTAGATCTAGACTTGTTATCTCATTTGGGTAGGCCACGCTGTTAATGAGCCTGCCCTGGAGTTTCGTTTCTGGTGTAGGCCCATTAGGTCTGCACAGAGAATAAAATGACTCCTTTCTGCATTACCTATTAGTCCAAGGAACCAGGCTTTCAAGTCTTTACCTGAGTCTCCTGGCAATAAACATTGTGTAGATGTTGCAAAGCATAGAAAATTAAAAAAAGAAAAACCCTCAAACCATGTACCTAGAGGGTAGTGGCAGTAGTTAGCATCACTTTCACCCACAAAGAATGATTTATACCTTATTCTCTTTGAAAAATTGACCTTTAAAATTCCCAGACCTCCACATTTCCCAGCGTATATTAAGTCAAATCGGAACAAAACTGCATTAAGCAAGAAACTCTCATTTCTTAGGGCTCCCTTTCCATTTGCCTTGTGGCCTTCTCGCACTTTCTCTGCTTATGAGGATTTCCTGCCCCCACCCCGTTCACATTTTCATAACAAATGACTTCAAGAAATAGAGACTGACCTAACCATTATCTCTTGCCCCAAAAAGGAATTCTAATCTTTTCAGTTCTGGTGAGGAGCACCAAAAGTTTTTGGATTCTAATCTGCAATCCTCAGGCCTGCAGTTTTACCCTTCAGTTTTGCAGCAAGTAAGGCCTGGTAACACGTTTTGGAGGCTTGTCTAATATGGTGCCTTCCAGATAAGCCTACAGCTTCATTCCAATCTGAATATATCACTGTCAGTTTATAACTGGGATCATGGAAGTGTTCTGAGCAGCCTGTTGGATTGTTTATATTGAATATATGGAAGAGTTGCGGTTATAAATTCCAGCACGTCCCTGTAAATGATGTACTAGGTAACATTCTAAACAATCGTTTCAGAATTCTGGGTATTGGTTTTATCACTGGAAAACATATCTAGCATGTGGATACATTGTGAGGAGAAACAAGTTCTTATATCAGTCTCCATGTCTTCTTTACATTACTGACAGTCCTGGGCCCTTTTAAAAATTATTAGCAACTAGCAATTTTTCAGTGGTCTTTGTGTTTTAAAAGGTATTTTACACCTTTATAACAGTTATACTACCAGAAGTGTTTGTAGGGAAATGTTTTCCTACCAAAAAAAATTATATTTGCTAGCATTTAATATTCTGATATCCAAGAAGAAAAATTAAAAGCTCCCAGAAATTTATGACTTAGATTTTTCTTTTAGAAATCTCTAGATATTTCCTGAATATTTTCTTCTGGAAAATATGGAAGATATATCTGTGATTAAAAAAAACAACAACAACAACAAAAAAACATTCTCCAGCCCTGGCCAGGTAGCTAAATTGATTGGAGCCTCGTCCTGTACAACAAAAGTTTGTGAGTTCAATTCCTGGTTAGGTCACACACCTAGGTTGTGGGTTCAACCCCGGGTCTGGGCACATACACAAGGAAGCCAATCAATGTCTCTCTCTCATTGATGCTTCCCTCTCTCTCTCCTATCCTCTTCCTGTCTCTCTAAAATTGATAAACATATCCTTGGGGAGGATTAAAAAAAATCACTCTCCAGATTTTTTTTCAGATATGTTGACAGCTAGCTACATCATTAATATAAATCTATCAATTTCCATAGAAAATTACTTGAGATAAAAGTGCTGAGAGAACATTCATTGTCAATTGTATTTATTTTTGAAACTCTCCTTCCTGTTAAAGTTGGTTAAGACTTCTTGTTGCAAGGATTTTAATTAGAGTGTGCACACATTCCAGTCTCTGGAACAGTCCTGGTTGGCTTAAGTCTGTTGTCCCTATGTAATTATAGGTAGCATCCTTTTTATTTTCTGAAGTTTGAAATAAGAATTTTATATGCACCCTAATTTTAATAGTTTGATAACTCCTTTTCACATCTCCCCCTTCATCATTTCTCTTGATATACATTTCTCTGAGAAAATAAGGATAAATGAAGAATAATCCATCTTGGTTCTCCACCCAGAGCATCTGCTAAGGCTCAGCCAAGGCTGCCATATTACCCAGTTCTCGGGGATGCCATTCACATCATAACCTGTATGGACGGTGGCCTCTGCTCCTGTTCTCGTAACTCTCTTGTTAGCAAAAGCATATATTTATGTGCATTTGTTAAACTAAATAATTTGTAACTCTATATCTCTTCCTTTTTTCTCTTATGCGCTACTATATCCAGATCCTCAACTCAATCTCATATGAACACAGTTTATCATCTTTTATTTTTTAATTTTAAAAGTTTTTTCAATTACAGTTTACATTCAATATTATTTTGTATTAATTTCAGGGGTATAGCACAGTAGTTAGACAATTATATACTTTGCAAAGTGTACCCCCCAATATTTCCAGTACCCACCTGGCACCATACAGAATTATTACAGTATTGCTGACTATATTGCCTGTGCTGTACTTTGCATCCCCATGACTACTCTGTAACTACCAATTTGTACTTCTCAGTCCCTTCACCTTTCTCACCAAGTCCTCCAGCCCTCCTCCCCTCTGCAACCACCAGTCCGTTCTCTGTATCCATGAGTGTATTTCTGTTTTATTTTTCATTTTTTTATCTTTTTTAAGCTAATCTCATTCCTCAGATATCATATTACTGGTCAAATCTGGTGTTACAAGAAAAAGTCTGGTGTTTTTATATTTGGCTTTTTTTTTTATTTCTAATTTTCAGTGCAAATTAACAGTTTCATATACATGAATCATGTTCCTCCATTCTACTGATATTTGGTAATTACTTACTTAGGTACAACATTACATTAAATACATGTTGAATGTTGACTGAATTTCTCTGTGTGAGAAAATCTGGGTAACATACAGGGTAAGGCATAAATAATGTGCCTTTTTATGTGTTGGTAATCTATACCAAATCTTTTATTACAAAATCGTAAACATGTAATTCTGCAATATAACATCACACCCAAGCACACCATATGACATTTTACTCGAAGTGTTCAAATTGCTGTCCATCTCGTGCGAGATATTCACACAACCTACCAGCCACATTCAATGGCGTTACTTATGCAGGACCTTGTACTTCTATATACAGGTTTTCCCTTCTCTCTGTAAGTAGGGCACTCCTATCAAACTTTTCATAAACCAAAATGGCATAAAGTACAGAAGCCATTATCGTTGATTTATAGGAAAAATTTTTGAGTGTTCCCAGACCCAAAATTCAATGCATACACAATGTCTTCATTTTGTTCACATGATCGAAACACTGCTTAAGCCCGGTTTTACGTTAGACATAACACCCTTATGAATTCTCATAGGCTTTTCTGACACCTTAGAACACATCTTGCTAACAGATGCACCAAAAATAAATCAAGATGAAACACAGATGCTCACAGACACAGTTCAAAGCTATGCAGTTCCATGCTGAGCGTAGTTCCCAGGGAATGGGCTCGGCGGTGCCGCTCTCACTGCTCAGGGTACATGCCGGCTCTGTAATGGCTCACTGCAGAACAAACACTGAAATCACAATAAAAAGAAAAATATAAAATGTTCAAGCAGAATAAGAATGTAATTGCAAGATCAGCTCAGGAGACAAAATGCCCAACAAATCAGAGTTTAAAAAAGAGCATATACTGGAAGGGGGAGTTAGAAGAAAGTGTCAAAAGTTATTTCAAGAAAATTATTTTAAAATTGAATAATAAGAGTTTGCGAAAGGAATCCCAACAAAATAAATGAAAAATATCCATATGAATAGACATCTCTGTGAAATTTCAGGGCATTGGGGATAAAGAGAACACAATAAATGCTTTCTAAGAGAAATAGATTTTGAAAAAAAAAAGGATCTGAAATAAGTGTATCACAAGACAACTCTACAACCACATTTGAAGTTAGAAAATGATGAAGTAATGCCTTCAAATTTCTGAGGGAAATTTTTATTCAACCTAAAATTCTGTACTCAACCAAACTATCAATCAGTGTCAAACTATCAATCAAGTATGACAGTATGTTTAAACATTTTCAGAAATGGAAACCCTAAAAAAATTATCTCCCATCTCAAGAAGTTACTGTACAATGAAGACATAAACTAAAATAAGAGAAAGACAATGAATCTTCCAAATAAGGGACCCAGAACAGGAGAAAGGGTAACTTCCAGACTGATTGCTATGCAATAGTTCAAAAGAAAAACTAACTCCGGAGGATGGAAGACTCAAAAATGGATGCTTAAGAGGACAGGAGGGTAAAACTGATGAAGTACCAAATGTGTTTGACCATATGGAAACTAGAATTCAAAGTTGATCCTTTTGAAGTTGGGGACCTTGATATCATGATTGTGATATATAAACCTAGGCAAATTAAAAATAATAGAAACAAGGATTACTAAGTCCAGGAAAAACAAAAGTTGCACAAGAGAGATAATATAATTATACTACTTAGTTCACCTCTGAACAATACTAACATAATCATAGTAAGATAAGTCCTGATCAAAAATTCAACAAAACTAATTAATGACACTATACTGAAACAATAAAGAGGAAAGCATAAGAAATAAATATATAATAACTAAAATTGACAAGTTAAGAAATAACATTAAAAAACATAAGAAAGTAAATATCAAAAGATATAGCCAATAGACCTTGTGAAGGAGCATGTAAAATTTGGGGCTCAGGGATTTATTTTCAAGATAGGTCTTGTAAAATTATTTTATGTTTAAACTATGTTTGTATGTTACTTGGAAAAAATCAAAATATTTAAATAGAATAGAAATGAATTAAACTTTGAGAGAAGGTAGGCAGAAAGGCAGGAAGGCACAAAAGAAGGAAGGAAAGAAAAGTGGGAGAAAGGGAGGGAGGGAGGGAAGGGGGAAGGAAGGCGAAAAGGAGGAAGGGAGGGTGCTTCCATAAATGTATTTCATTGCATCAACCACTTAGAAGTGATATGTATAATCAATTCTATGGATGCTAAAAACAAAAAACAAAAAACTGATAAAATTCTATACCCGTTGCAAAATAAATGAAAGAAAAATAGAGCAAGATTAATGTTCTTAACATTAAAATTTAGTAATTTGATCACAATCATAGCCAATGCCTCAAACAAAAGCATAAATAAGTATTATTGTGATAAATGGTCACAGTATATTGCTAAATTTAAAAACATTTTAGTATGCTTTCATTTATATATATACATATATACATATGTGTGTATGTATATATACATAATACAAAACAGAAATATAAAACAAAATTATAGAATTATAGATAACTTTTATCTTGTATTTCTGATACTTGTGTGCAGTTTTCTACTAATGCAAAATTCTCTAAATTTTCTACAATGTCTACACATAAAAATTATTTTATACATATATAATTTTTTATTAGTACCGACCTCATTTTGATTACAGGAACTTACTTTTCTTACTTTCCTGAAAAACATCTTATAACCCACTTGCCTTTCTCTCTTCCATGTTTGTTAACAAATAACCTACAATTATTACCCCCAAAATTAAATTAAAATATTTATTTTTACGTTATTGTTCTGTGCTTCAGAGGAGCATTGATCTCAGGAAAAACTGGGAAATTAAAAAGATTTGCTTTCAGTGGTCTCCTGGCGCCCTTTTTGCCTCTCCCACCTATGTTGCAGTTTTCCAGCAGTGTGTTGGATTCCCTACTATTTTTCTCTCTCATGCTAACAAATCAAGACAGGTTCTTCTAAGGCTATTACGATTCAACTTTTCTTTAAAGTCTTTGTGGTTTACAAAAAGTTGTATGCTCCCCAAGTCAATGCTTCCCAAGATTCTGACCTGGGCCCTACTTGATCTAATAAATACTCAGTTGTTCTCAGGCTGTGTGCCCATAGCATCTTGTGCACACCTCAGTTTTAGTGCTATAGAGGAGTTCTTAATGAAACTCCAGTTAATATACCTAAACTGAATGACTGATACTGCCCATTCCTTTTGTAAAATATGGCTGATGCCCAAGGCATGCTAAAATTTCCCAGCTTTCAGCTGTTCTCCAGTATAACCACAAACTTCTGTCCCTGCCAGTTGAGTCCTAAATTTACCCAAAAGTTGGTAACATTTCTTCCCAAACCAGTTGTCTTTGCTATTTTAATTACATAATTAAAATTTATGTTGGAACTAATGAAATACTATATGAAAAGTTTCTGTGAAAACATTTGTGAATATTTTTTTAAAGGTTGGATAAATTTGAGCACTAAAAAATAATAGTATAAAATTAAATGTTGACATAACTATAATACCAGTTTTCAAAACTAACACAACTCCAGGAAGATCCACACCATTATTTTGCAAGTTTCCTTAGTTTTTCATTCTACTCAAAAAATATATAGGCATTTAAGCACACACCATGCATTACATATGTGGTTTATATAAGAAAAATATCATGACATGTCAAAAGATCAGTGAAAGAATATATAGTTTTGTTTTAAAGTAAAATATTAAAAGGTATTTTTAAATTCCCTCCTATAACCAAATTTTTATTTGGTTAATAAACTAACTTCTGGACCAAATTGCATTAGATAAAAGAGCTCCAACTGAATATAAAAATCATTTATTAGTGTATCTGTCTCCCCTACTGGGGTGTTAGCTCCTTGCAAGCAAATATCATATATTGATCTTGTTATTCTTTGTTCTCCAGTACCAGTGAAATTGCTGGGCACTTAATAAATGTTTGCCTCCTAAAACTTTTTAACAGATCCTCCTTGGATAAATAATATACTGTCAAATTCTTTATTTTTACATTCAAAATTTCCTATGAAATTTTTATTAAACTCTGAAAATGTAAATTAAAGCCCCTTGGCAAAATGTTTTGCTTGACTTCCTTCAAAAGAAAAAGAAACTATTTATCTGCCTCTCCTTATGTGGCTCTTCTACTTGGAATGCCCTCTCCCCAGCTCCAATATCCTGTCCAGCCATAGCCCTAATTGAGACAATCATTCAGTGTGAAGTGTTCCTCCTCTGAAATTACTTCCCTAACTCTTTCCAACGACTTGGTGGTTGGCTACTTTAATATTTTGGTATTGAAGTACAAGTCATGACAAGTCAGCTCCTGTGGAAAATTTTGAAACTGGCTGAAGACCCAAACATGGAACCAAGGGAGTTGACTGGGCTCGGAGCTAAATGCAGAAGTTTGGAAATGCCGTTGAGTGGCTGAGATAGGGTACCTAGCAACATTATGAATTAAAGCATGTTTCAGACAAGGGCCAACCCAAGATTTTCAAAATCCCAGAGCACAGGGAAGGCAATCATAGGTGAAGGAACACAATCACGAATCTGAGCGGAAGGCTGCCATCATCCTTGAGTTGTGTTGTGAGCTCACAAGCCCCAACATGCTATAGGACCGTGCAAGAGGTGTGACCGCTATCCTCCCAGCCTTGGTTGGGCAGGGTTACCAGGCCAACCTTGATATGTAGAGAGCAGTGGAAAAGCCAGATCAAAATAGGCTACACATACCTGTGAGCTGGCAGAGAGTCAGAACTTAGAAGTATCATAGGTACATCGTGGGAGGCCAAGGGAACACTGGATGCCAACAAAAATACTTTATTCTGAGAGCATAAGAGACCAACTGGAAACTGAGTCCCCTGTCTGGAGTACTGATTTACTTTTAAAACAGGAAGAATGAGGGAGGTACTGAAGCTATATGTACCTCCTGTATTAGAAAATACTCAGGAAATGGTTAGATTGTAACTTGCGTGGAGACTTCAGTCCAACTGGATATTAATGGTCTTGGAAGAGATGTAGATGGGACAAATAGCATAGCCTCACAGCTTAAAAAAAAACAAAACACTTAAACTTAGAAACTGGACTAATGTGATTTTGTAGCATAGCTAACCTAGAGGTTAACGGGCCAGTCTTCTTAAATACGTTTTAAAATACAGCAGGTTTTAGAGTCTTTGAAAAGTTTTGGTAAGGGAGGGAAGCATAATTCTATTGAGCTGAGCATCTCTTGAGAAGCTTTTTTATTCACTATGATCATTAAGAAAGATTTGTCAGTTACCAAGTCAGCATGTCTTAGGACCAAACATCTGGATTTCTAGAGCGTGGTTCCCTATGACCAGACAAAACCTAAGTCAACTACTCTTCAAATTTGTTAACTGTTAGTTCAACACCTGAGGCACTCTTTCTAAATTTGTTTCATGGTGTTTTGAGCTTTTTCATTTCCTATTATAGAATATTGTCACATAACTTAAATTATTTTGGAAAGAATAAATTATAACGCACTTCTTACATATGCAGCAAAAATCTATCTTTCTTTTCCATAAAATATTACTGGGTTTGTGGCATGTTTTCAGAGTAGAAATCAATTTTGCTTATTTAATTAAATAATTTGAAAAAATTAACTGTCAGTTCTATAGCCCTGTTCTTATCTTTGTGTTTTGTTTTATTATATCTGTTTCTTAGTGTCAGCTGCTGCAAATCTTTTTAAACATAGGCAGGTGGCAAATAGTAATATAGCAGTTAATAATTATTGAACACTTATTCTGTGAAGGAACTTATGCTGAACACTTTATTTATATTATTAAATCTAATCTTAAAAAATATTCATCAAATATGTACTCATAGTCATCATTTGCAAATAAAGAAACTAAGATCCATTTAGGTTAAGCAACTTCCTGAAGATCACGTATGTAGTAAGAGGTAGAGCTTGTCTCAAACTTTTAAGTTGTACATTTAACCACTACAGTGTGTGTGTTTAAAATACCAAAATGTTCTCTCCTTCATTCATTGATACAAAGTTTTTCTTCTCTTTCACAGAAGTGTTTTTGAATATTTAGTGCATTACTCAATGTACAGGGTATTCAGTAGGAATCAAAAATCGCTAAAAATCAGTCCCAGTGCTCAGAAGCTCATGGTAGGTATTAAATATTTTCAAATTAAAATGGCAGCTTTTTAAATGGAAAAAAAAATAAAGAATGGATGTTTGGCCGTCAAAGTTAGCCTAGGAAATTCAGATGTTGCAGGAAGGAAATTAAGGGGCTCTCACTGCATTTCACAGAGGGTAACTCCAACATCGTGAAGAACAGAATCCAATATCTCTTTAATACAAATAGGGTATGTGTCATTATCCTTGGCTGTGGAACATATTTTTAATATGTTTGCCTATGTGATAAGATTGTAAGTTTCGTAAGGGTTGAAAACCTTTTTATACTCTTGTACTGCCACAAAGCTTGGCGCACTGTTGTGTCACTCAGGATTGCATTTAATTGAATTGAGATAGGATCTCCTATCGGTATTTAGTCCTTTTTCATAAAATACTTGGGAAATTTCTCATTTTTCTTTCATCCACAGCACTTAGGCCACTGCAAAGATAAGCAAGCTAGAGTTTGCCCATAATTCTCATTCTCAATGCAAAATAGAGCTCGGCCCTTTCTCAAGGAAGCATTCCATAGGCTTTTTTATATGGCCCTTTTCCTGGATTCTAACAGGACCTCCCCATTACATTGGGAATTGTTAATCCAAAAGATTTTCTGACAACCCATTTTGATAGGAAAGTAGAAGCTTGAAAGACTATGTTTTAAGGTTAGGGACTTTGCGTTCCTACAAGTGGATATAGAATCTCTTTAATATGGATTATCAGTAGCAAAATATTAATATTAGAAAAATTATCAGACAAAATATGTATCTTTATTAAAATATACATTCGATGTGATAATAATATATTTTCCTTCTTTGCTGTTTACACAGTTAGCGATAGACTGGCCACCAATAGTACAAATCCTGGAAGTAACATACTGCAGCTCTCTCAACTGCCTATGTTTGCAAGATTGTGGGACAAGGTGTGAGATCCACTTCTTCTTTGAGATTGCAAAGACATACTTTAGACAGATTTTTCCAGAGAAAGGACAATATCTTTAATGTGTTTATTTCTAATAACTGAGCCTTATAGAATCACATTATTAATGTGAAACAATATATATTTTCAATGTTTCATGCCTTTGAACTAACCAATGAGGGTCTTCAATGAGATTGTGTATAATTTTATAAAAATAGAATTAACTTATTTAAACTCAAAGTAATAACTACATTTTTTTTCCTTTTTCTTCATCCTGTAAATTCATCATCTTGTGTTTTTGTCTTATTTGCATTAAACTATAAAAACATCTAATTCACGGAGTTAGGGGACTGAAAAAATGGCGAAGAGTCAGAAGCTATAAACTTCGAGTTATCAAATAAATAAGTTCTGGGGATTTAATGTACAACAAGGTTACTATAGTTAACAATATCGTACTGTATATTCAAAAGTTGCTAAAACTGTAGATCTTAAAAGTTCTCATCACTAGAAAACATAATCAGTAACCATGAGGTGGTGGATGTTAACTAAATTTATCGCGATCATTCCGCAATATGTACACATATCAAATCATTTTGTAGTATACCTTAAACTAATACAGTGTTATAAGTCAAATACATCTCAGTAAAATTGGAGGGGATGTCTAATCCAGTATGAGTCAAGATCTGTAGAGTATTTCCCACAAAGAGACTTGCGAATTACTTACTTGTAGAGCAACAAAGTAGCATAGCAGGAATTATATTTTCTATTTTTTACCTGCTGGCTCAGATAGTAAAGTAGTTTGCCCTGAACTGAGATACTTATAAAATAAGAAAGGAATAGTAAATAGCACATGCCCTTGTGGTTTGAAAAGTGAACAGGCTGTAACTTAATGAATAGAATTCTCTTCCTACCACTTCCTGCATGGCCTGTCCTAAGGAACCAGGGCTACTGCGCTTCCCTGTCCCATCCTGTGTGCTGTGTATGACTTGCATCAGGTTCGTAAAGCAGAATGGAAGTATTAATTAGTATATTATTTTTGGCAAAGAGGCAGATGCCAAGTGTTTAAGAGCTCTCTTGAATACTGGCTTTAGATTCTTAACTGTTCTTGTTTTTGTTGAGAGGCACAGGATAAAGTGGACAGCCAATGTGGTGGGTTGCATTTTTTTGTTGTTGTTTTCCATAATTCTCTGCATAGTGAACCTGCTGCCTCACAAGAAAAACAAAGCTTAGCTTAAACCACCACTTCTTACCACTTTCCCATTCATTCTCATTCTAGAATCCACACTTTACATTCTGCTTGTTAGAAAATTAGCAATGCAGCTCATATTCCTTGGACCGGTGGATAAAGGGAAGAGATAATTTGTATAGATTACCCAATTTCCTGTGGGTGAATGAGACAACAAAGAGAAGGGAAGAATAGAGAAGGAAAATACCAGACTAGCCAGAGACAAATGGACCACTCAAAAGCGGTTGCCTGGAATGTTGGGAATGAAAGCCTGAGGTAATTGTTTGAAACTGAATGAGTCAATTGTTTAACACTATTTTAAAATATTTGAAAAGGCTACAACCTCTAAGTCAAGCCAATGTTTTTATAGCCAAGATAACCAGAGGAGTACAAAACCATGACTTCTAAAAGCACTTGAAATATAATATTGTAATTCGTGTTATAAGGTATATTGAGTAAACCATGTATTGAAAAGTCTAAAATGTATTTTAAAATAGGAAGGAACCTATAATGGGTAATGAAAACAGAGGAGACATTCTTTCTTAACAATTAGATCCATAGATTTTGTCATGGCTGGGTATCATGGTATAAACTTGAAGTTCTGGTTAATAAAATGGATCATAACCAAGAATAGAAAGAAAATAAAGAGAAAATGACTTCTTCAGAATGACTATATTAACTCAGATAGCGTATGAATAAACTTGCATCTCCTGTCATCTCAGTATCAGACATTACCTAGGAGATAAGGGAAAGCCCAGTTTATAACATTTAGAAGCTGTTAACCACTGGTGGCAGCGTTCATATTTGACGGTTCTCTCCAACTATTCAAATCTTAATATCTATAGCCTGGAGGAAAGCTTCATCCTTTTACGACCAGTCCTGGCCCTTCGCCTTGAGCGTAGGCCTCAAATTCAGCTAAGCGTGTCCTCACCTTCTCTGCCCAGCAATGTGTTCGGTGTCTAGGCTTGTTTCAGTTGACTCTTCTGTTGTCTTATAAAAGTATAGAGAGAGAACCATGTTCTTCTCTGTCCATGTAAGGGTCAGGAAAGTAGCATAGACAGGCCAAAGGAAGTTAATCCTTAATCATATGTGGTTACCAAAGCTTTATGTGTTCATGTGGGTCCAAAGACATGTTTGCTGAGTCAGAGCCAGTAAACGTCATTTTTTTAGATGACTTTTTCTTTACTGTAGACACTTGGTAGGAAGAAGGTGACGCACTTCAGTGCCTACCTACTTGGCTGGTTGTCTCACCAACCTCAGCCTATATGTGAGCTTCCCAGAGAGCCTAGGAAATCTCAGGGGGGAAGGTCCCAGTCGTCCTGGGAGAATAAGTTTCTTTTCATTTTACCTCAGGTTTGATTACAAAGAACTTTATCTGAAAACATTTTCTGATTCAATAAAACTGACTGTTCTTTTAATTATAAATTCATTAAGTTGGTTTAATTCGACAAAATGTATTTAGTGATTTGTCTTCACTCTGAGCGAGTTTGCTGTCAGCCTACACCCCTCAGGAATTCACCCTCTTGCTAGCGTAGATGACTACTAGGGAAAGAACTTTTAGAATATTTACAGAGCAAAATATAACCAAGGACCAAAATAATATAGGACAGCTATGTCAAGGTCGAGGGAAGTTCACTATCTAAATATAACAATAAAGAGTAAATGGGGAGATAACTCTACAGTCATTTTCTGTCATCAGCATATGCCTGGTGATTTATTTTAGACTAGCGCTGGCTTCGTAAAAAGCCCAGCAGTCAAAGGGCGGGGGAGATCTTTTGAAGTTTGTAATAGCAGTAATAAACTTGAAATAAGTTGCTAGCAAGACGTTACACAGCCCAAAGTAGCCCAGACATCCCAAACATGCAGGAATGGTGGTACAGCCATCCACACAACCGCACATTCCTCAAGTCCCTCCAGATGCCACACAGAAACCTGGGTTACTGAGTCATCTACAGAATAGCCAGACGCACACACAAAACAGAACCTTTAAACATGTTTTTAAATCTAAAATCATTTAAGATTTAAAGAAAAAGGAAAATCATTCCATTTACTCCTCAAAACTACAGGGAATTCACCTCAAATAATATGGTGAAATTCCTAAGAATCTAAATCATTTTAGCATGAAAGATTTTGTGGTTGACAGACTCAAACTTAGAAGAAATGAATTGGGGAGAGTAATTTAATAAGGGACTCTGGAAGTGTTCTTACAGATATTTTTGTATTTACTGAGAAAGTTTTTTTTTAAATAATAATACCAAACATATCAACACTTTCTGCATGCCAGGCAACTTTGTATATATTAGCTCAGTTTTTGCAATACTAAGCAACATTCCCTATTCCACAGATGAAGTTTTAAAACTTGCCCGAAGTTGACACATATAGCAAACAATAAAACTAGGATTTAAAAACAGAGCTGTATCATTTCAGAGCCATACTCAGCAGTGATGATGGTGGGAGAGGTTGCGGAGACACTACAAAACCTTTACTATCTATAACATGTATCCATGCTCTTCTGCAGTTTCTCCCTGCAGCTTTTAAGAAACAGTGACATCCATGTAGTTTCCATGTCATCTTCTGGTCTTTCCACATCCAACCATTCAAGTTTTGCCTGTTGTAAGGTTCTATTTATGCATTGTTTCAAAAGGGAGCCTTTGGGGGCTGAATACTAATAAAGCTGTTTTACACTTTGCCACCTGCCTCCACCATTGGCCACTGGGAACGGCTGGGTGATACTGTAGCTCTCTGTCTGTGTAACCTCAGTGCTGGGACCGCCTTCACTGTGGCAGCTGTGTTTCCCGGCCATAATTAATTTCCTGTGTCCTGTGGCTAGGAAGAGGGCATTTTAAACTTCCTTTGCTAAGAAAAGTCACTTCCTGCATGTACTCCACCAAGCTGAATACAGGTTTTTACATTGCATAGATTCATAACATTTCCTGTTTTTCACCACTATACATCTCAGTAGCAGCTGCAATTCATCAGTATTACCATTGAATACGTTATCCTGCAAGTCAGCTCGCCTTAGATCCTATCAGGAATCATAGTGAATCATATATTTTTTTAAATCTATTTTGGGGGGAATTAATGCTTGATTTTTACTATTAGTGCTATTAATTTATAAATCTGATGAGGGCAAATATATTGAGACTTGATTTGGGATGGTAAACACACAATACAACATACAGAGGATATGTTATAGAACTATATATCTAAAACCTGTTTAATACTAAGCAACATTCCCTATTCCACAGATGAAGTTTTAAAACTTGCCCGACGTTGACACATACAGCAAACAATTAAGCAATGTCACCCCAATAAATTCAATTAAAAATTAAAACCATTTACTTATTCATGAACAAAAAAGTAGTCGTGTTCCCTTCAAAACTCAATTTTCCACCATCTTTTCGCCACCATCTGGGGTTATTTCAGGGTGGAGAGAGTATAGGTTCCTAGGCAATAGACTGAAATCTGCAATCTACACCTGATGACTCACAAGCCAATTATCTCCAGCCAGATCTCTACCCTCAGGTGTAGTTTGTAGTAGTATTTGCACAGCGATATTATCTCCTAGATGCTCCACACATTCTTCAAGCTAAATATTCCTTAAGAATAGATTCCAGAATCAGCCTCCTCTTTTATATTCCTGGTCTGTCTTACTAGAACAGCTTCTAACCCATTCATGTGAACCAGAAATCTAAGAATTTCATAATCTATTACTAAAGTCTGTCCTGTCATTTCCACCTCCTAAAATAGCTTTCATTTGAAACCCCTTCTCACCTTCTCCTGACACTTCTTTTGTTGGCAACTGTGTGACCGAACACGCTAGCCCTGCTGCCTGCCACACCCACCCAGACCTTTCCCATTTTGCCTCTTTTATGAAAGAAGCCTTAGTCTGTTTTTTGAACAAGGGCTGCCAATAAATGGACCAGAGCAGACACACCTGTGCCAAGAATCTAGCCAGTGATTAATGAGGTCACTTAACTTGGATCATTCTGTTTAAAAAAGGTAACAGCATCTAGCAGATTAGTTCCTGCCACAGTTTGGATATGGAATATGGGAGGGGCCGACCTATCCATACAGAGAGGGGAGCAGAGCGAAATGCTGAGTGAAACCAAGAGTGCTGTGTTAGAAAAACAGAGAGAGAGATTCACCCTTAAAGATGCTGAATCACAGGCAGGTCGATGATTGCGAATGCAGCGCACAAGTCCATGTGAGAGAACACTCATTTTTATTAAGAAAATTAGTCTCTCTGCCTTGCAGCCAGAAGGAGGTGGCTGACACAGGTAGAGGGATCAGGAGTAGCTTTGCAGGCGCCATCTCTTTGAGGGGGTGCAGATTTGTTGGCAGGGTTGCGGAAGATTGGACAATCCCTTCCAGGACAGAGGAGCAAGCCATCCATGTGCGGTAAAGACAAAGTGGATACTGTCCGGGTCAAAGCCAGGCTTTGATGGTTTTGCTTCGGAACAATTGCAAGAAAATAAGGAATGCAAGTAAAATTCTCTCTCCCTCTGTATCTTCTCCCTGCACCACCCCTTCTAGAATGATAGGCATCAAGTTGTTAAAAGTGGTTACTTTTAAATGGAAAATATGAGGCTTTTAAGAGCTTTCAAATCACTTGTATTTCCTTTCTTCCCACCCCCGCCCATCTCTCAGTATCTATGCACTGGTTTGGGGATATAGAAATAAAAAAGCGAAAATGGAAGGACAAAATAAAAGAAAATGAAATTCAAGAACACCCGAGTTGGACGATTGCCTCTCATACGATTGGACAGAGCAGTGGGGAAGCACAGGCTCTGCTCCCAGGTCGCCTGGCTGAAAGCAGATAAGGAAACACAGGGCCGCCATATGACTTGGCTTCAGGAAAACCTTTCTGTTTGTAACCGGTATTCTGAGACCACTTAAAATCAGATCCAAAACTAATAGTTCCCAATGCTGAATTGCAATGTCAAGCTGAATTGTCTAACTTGCCAGGTTTCTATGGTTAAAATTAATGCCCTACTTGGCAAAGGCTGTCATACTAGCAATTGGAACCATCTGAGAGGAGCCACAAACAGTCTGGATTTCCTGACTCCTGGGTCCCTTTGAATTACATCTCTGCATTCATCTCTCTTCCCCAAGAAGGGAATGAGGTGCAGGCTCGTCAGAAGGATTTAACCATGGCATTAGATCCAGTAAAATGTGCAAAATCAGAGTATGGGGGAAAAAAAACACAAAGCACTATCACGAAGAAAATAATGGGAGTTGTCTCAGGAGTACGGACAAGGGCTTCATGAGACTATGTAGACATGAATTTTACATTTGTTTAACCAAGGAGTACAAAAACATAATTTGAGAAGATCTAGCCAAATTCACTCCAAGCTTGGGATAAGAAAGGAAGGGGAAGAAGAAGACGATGGCCTTCATTTAAGCAGGCACATGCAGAGCCTCTGGTAGCTTGCAACCAGATGTGACTAACACAGAGGGCTGCAGTAGGCTCGTAGGCAACAGACCTTGAGAGGAAATGTGAATTTGATTGCGGAGTTGTGAAAGATTGAGGAACCATGAGGACAACACTTCCCAAACAAGAGGTTGGAATGTGCGATCTGTAATGCAGTGACGACTAGGTGCATTATCTCCAGCTAGATCTCTGCCCTGGGTAGCATTCTGTGGTTCCAAGGGTTTACAGTCTGCTGTGACCCAGCCAGTAACAATGAAGAATCAGACCACCAATAGCCTGTATGAAAAAAAGGTTTACAAATAATACTGGGGATAAAGAATGTTAGAACTCTCTCTTATCCTTGTGGTCTACTCAGCTGCTCCAAACTAGGCTTCCTGTTTGGGCTGAAAGATACACCCTTCTCTTGATCATTAAAAATAATCTAATAAGAACGCATCTTGGGAATGGAAACTGCTTTTCTATTAGGATTTGCAGGTAGTGAAAGAAGACAGCTGTTAAAAAACAAATAGATAATGTAAGTATATCTTCACTAAACAAAATGGCAGCTCCCAAGCAGTCATGGCATTTCTCCTGTTAACAGAATTAAGCCTTGTCTCCTCTGTGTATGCTTTGGGCTTCAGAACTATAATGGAACCACCTTAACAGGCGGCCCAGTGAAGATGATCTTGGCAGGGAGAAGACTAATATGCAAAACATCTTCCAGGAACTGGAATAAAGAAAACTGAAGGAATGGGCTGTTCCATCAGGAGAAAAGCAGAAACTCTTTATGAAATTAGATTCCTGTCAGAGACATGAGATTAGCTGGTTTTGTGATTCCCATGTTCTGTTTGCATTTGAAGCTCTCCCCTTTCTCCCAAGGAGATCTGAATGATTCAAATGGGAAGATCTAGGCTATCATCTCTCACCAGATCTTTTACAAACTGGCCTTACATTCTTTTATCTTCAGTTTTTTTCCTACTCCACTCTACTGACCATGTAACTTTTGAATAATACTTCTAAACCAAAAATCCACACAAGTTATTCTGCCTTCAAACCCACCTATGACATTCACTGTGACCCTGCAGACTTTTCCATTTCTGCTCTGCACACACCGCTGCATATGCTGTTGACCCCTGTCACAGAACCATCTCAGGAACCTCAAGTATATCAACTCTATTGCCTTGGTAAACTTAGACATTGTTTTTCCCCCATTATCACTCTCTTCCCCTGGCGTGCCTGATTCTACGTACCACACTCAGTGCACTCTGAAATATGCAAGACTCAGACCAAAAGGATCACCGCCTTCGTAGGGACCCCTTCACTGACTAGACCTAGAAAAAATTTTTTCCTTTCTTTTTTTCTTCTATAGCTCTCTGCCCTCTCCGTTAGGGCACAGATTACATTGTTGTGTCTTCATTTACACTCCTGTTTCCCCCACTGTCCTATAATCTCCTTAAGAGTGAAAAGAACTGTATTTTATGTAAACATAGCCATTTAAATCTGTTAATCATCTTTAAATAGCTTTAAATCCCCAGCACCCATCAAAGTTACTAGAGTGTTGTAATGTCTGTTGAAAGAAGGACTGGTGATCATTATCTATTAGGTGCTGCCAAATGTCAGGGCCAGTGTCTGAGAGAGGCTTTGGATCACTATGATGCAACCTCTGTGTAGAGTTAAGGGACAAGTCATGCCCCACCTGTTACAACCCATCCTTCAGAGAAGCTCAGAGATTCTTTAAAAGTGGATTAAGTTTGACTCCCTCCCCAAGGCATATTGCCATGATTTGGAAAACTTCCTATCTAAATACTGAGAACTTTATTGTCTGTAAACATGGTCATTACTCTCTTGTATAATTTATTGATTTCACTTAAATATTGGACACTGGAACTGAAGTGGTTGAGCCACCCTATAAGTAGATAGTGTCTATGTATATCCTATAGCACCCTAATTCTGATTGATGTGTGTATTTTTTTGAAATATAACATCTTTTAAAGTTTCTTTTAATATTTCAGCAAGTCTTTATTGAGTGTACTATGAGCCAGGTATAATTTTTATTGTCACAATTTAGTGGGTATATAGCAGGGTCAATAATTTATGCATTACCAGTCACGTATAAAAGAAATGTAGTTTCCTTATTTTCTACATCTAATTTAATTTTGTTCTCAAGTATATCACACTGCTAGGTAATGAGAGAAAACATGAATGTTGAATGACAGTATATAAGTTCTTTGGGGCAGTCCCTTTGCAGTAAATCCTCAGTCCTTCTATTCTTCTCCGGGATATAGAAAGGACTTCTGAGAATATGAGTTACTGGAGCAGAAGGCATCTTGGGCCATGCCCAGAGCTCCCAGATACAAATGGCCTGGGATTCTCATTGCCTTCTACGGTAATGCCCTGTGGGCTTATGGAGTTAAAGTCTGGGTCCATTAAACCCATCAGTTGTTCTCATACTGGCTTTAAGAGCACACCTGGGCTCACCCTGGCACTGTGGGCCTCGGTATCAGCCAACGCCTTCCTCCAAGCCTGGTTTAGGCCATTTACCCTGCAGCCTGTGCTGTGGGGTCACTTTTTCCTTGTCCCCACAGCTGGCTCATGGGTTCTCCATCCATGTACTTTCTATGTCCCTTACTAGTCAAACACACTTATGTCTGGGGTCCTTCCAAGGCACAGGAGACTGAATAATGTGGAGAGAATTAGAAGTAAAAAGTCTGATTTCTGGCTTCTATTTGACCCGTCTTTCAGCTCACAGAGTCTCGACAACAATGCTTCTCAAACTACAGTGGGTTCCCCTGCCCAATCCATTACAGGCCAATATTTTTGTAAAATATAATAAAAACTAATCACTAGGAAAATAAAATAATAAAGAAATATACAACACCAGCCCCAGTTTTAGCAAGTATTGTTTGATTTAACTGGCACAAAAACTAGTTGTCTTAGTCAGCTTGCACTTCTGTAAGGAAAATACCATAGGCCATGTGGCTGATACACAACAGACATTTATTTCTTACAGGCCTGGAGGCTGGGAGTGCAGGATCAGGGTACCAGAATGGCAGGGTCTGGCAAGAGCCCTCTTCCAGGGCACAGACTGCCAATTTCTCATGGCGTCTTCACATGGAGGCAGGCAGAGTGGACACAAGCCCCTCTGGACTCTTGTAAGGGCACGAATCCCATTTAGGAGCTCTCTACCTTCACACACTCATCTAATGCTAATTAATACTTCCCAAAAGCCTCGCCTCCTAACACCATCGCATCGAGGGGATAGGGTTTCAACATATGAATTTGGGGAGGACACAAGCATTCAATTCATAACCCTAGTCTATCAGATTGCTATAAAAGTTTCAAATGCTTACTCCCATTTCAGAATTTATCCAGGTCGAGGTTGCAGGCCAGCGCCTCGTCAGGACCACACTTTGCGTAGTGCAGGCCTGGAATGTGCCATGTTGGACCAAGCTCTTGCACTGAGGTGGTCTTCACCCTCCCCAGGCAGGGCCCAAGTCCCACGATGCTGGATTCTGCACAGTTTCGCTTTTATAATTTTCTAACAGCCTTTAAACACCACACTTGACTATCCTTGCTGCTGCCACACCCCAGGGGTGTAGCCTCAAGGGTAAACCAGGACACCCCTCTTCGCTTTGGTCTCTCTCAGGTCTGTCTCTCTGACCAGAGGCCTCTCCACTTGCTCCTCTCACTTGGAGTTTATACACAAAACTCTCAGTCTTTGCTTTTGATATATGAACAGGAGGGATATTTTTCCTTTTGCTTTTTCTCCTTCCTTTTTGCTTTCTCCCTCTCTTTTTTTCTGTTTTCTTTTTGGCATTTTAGAAAACTATTTTCACTCTCTAAAAGGCTCAACTCTCTTGCTGGAATTTATTTTGAAAGTTGGCTTTGGGACTCAAAGCAGATCAATGCCCTCTTTGTTCCAGATGGTAGCCGCCCTCCTTCTGGAAGGACAACTGCCATTGACAAAATGGGTGGGGGACCTCGGAGGCAAAAAAAAAAAAAAGTGCAGGATATGAAAACGTTTTATAAAACCCCTGTTACTGACATCTGGGTGATATATATTGGAATAATTATGAAAGATTTTAAAATCCTTCATCACTATGACATTCTACATGCTTAATAATTGCTTAAAGTAGTGATTTGGATGGAAACATTTATATATTCCTTAACTATATACTCATCTCACAATGAGACAGGAAGATTAAAGATGTGTATCTATATATATGTAGCCAAAAACAATATCAGATAAAATAAAGTTAAAATTGTATGATTTATTTCATGTGTGTGTGTGTATGCTTGCATGTGTGCATGTATATAAACAATTGAGAAAGAATTAGTTGTTAACTGAGTGATCATTATACATTCTTGGAATTTTAACTTCACATACCAAGTAACCTCTGCTTTGTGCTCATGAAAACTGAGTTGCCCAGAGAAAATTGGATGGCTCCTTATTAATACACCTATATTTCAAAGTTACTTCATAAAATTCAAAATAACCATTAGAAGAAACGAGAAAATCTAAAATACTGTTTGCACATTTCCCTTCCTATTATCAATTATTTATTATGACCACATGAATAATTCTAGTCATTTTTTCCTATTTCAATAGCTATTATTAATATACTTGAAAGTTGCTGGAAAAATAAATTCTACTTGTCTGAGAGCTTATCTCTTTAATACTTACAGCTGAATTCTGTTCATATTCATTTTACTATTTGAAATTTTTGCTCAGGGCAAAAAACTAATCCATTAATTATCAGAAGTGAAAGCTCACCTTACTCAAATTTCTGTTGTCACTGTCCTTATTTTCATTGTCCCTCCATGTGTGTGCATTTTAAATTAAACTGACAATAAAAGAAGATGTAGGAAACACAAATTTCTAAAAACTGTAAACAAAAATTGTTAGATATATCTCAGGTATCTTCCAACAGCGCATGTTCAGAGTATTGGTCAAAGTCCACATAAGAAAGAGATATCATAGTCAAATTGTATATTTGGGGAGAATTTAATTAAGGTAGTACTTCCAAGGGTACGTTCTGAATGTAGGGAAACTACAGAAGATAGGGTAGTGCCATGGGGCAGCTTAACAGAAGCACCGTTACCCTTCTCGGGCTGAAAGACGCCGGTGGAGCAGAACTCCACGATGAAGAGAGCTTAATAACTCACCATCCCCAAAAGGCTCTATCAAAGAATGAAGAAACCAAGCTAACGAACACAGGCATGTATTTCTGTTACAAAATCAAGTAGCCTTTTAAATGACATAGAGTTTATTCACCTTTCCCACTCACTGCTCACTACTTACTGTCACCCTTCATCGACAATACTGTAAACATTGTGTGACTGTGTGACGGGAAACAGCCAACCTTAAAGAGATCCCTGCGAAGAGCCTGGGGAATAAATATCTCGTCTTTACTCCCCTCCCTCCCTCTGATGTGCTGCTAGTGTTCCCCTTGGCAAGCTCAATCAGAATTCCGAGACTAAGGAAGCCTGCTGCTGTTGATCAGAGTTCTAGTCTCCAGAGCAGGCTAGAGAAGTGTGGGAAAGGAAGCTAGAGAGGAAAACACGAGACAGCTGACACACTCAATTTGTTGTCTGGCAATTTGCACGTAGTTGCATCTAAAGTGCTCTTTAAAATATTTTATGCACCTGATGTGTGCATAAAAAATATGAAAGAATTAATGAAAGGATATAAGCAAGAGTAATGTAATTTATCTTATTTTCTTTTCATAATGCCTGTGGTAACAGTACTAAATATATTTCATTGAATGCCAGGTACCATACATTTTTGAATTGTAGTAAGTATGTCAAGGTTGGTAGCCACAAACCATAAAATGCCCCTTTAAATTTATAGAGTTTCTCTCTTTTTGAGTCTTGCATCCTAAGGTAGAAGCCAGAGAAAGGTTACCCTGGGGGTAAGGTCCTGTTTCGCCCCGTGCCAGGCACCTGGGGCTTTCTGCCCTGGTGGCCTTCCGTACATGGCCCGTCATCCTTGCTCTGCTTATCACGTTGGTCTAACTGCCTACCACACTACGCGATTTTTTTTTTTTTTTTTTTTTTACCAATAAAGAAACTAGAGCTTGGAAAAGTTAAGATCTCAAAATGTCTAAGTGGCCAAAAAGGTCAGCCATAGAAATCCACTCCCCACAAGAGCCTCTCTGCCTCTTCTGGTAGCTAATTCTCCCACAGCATCCGCGACTTCCTTCAAAGGAAAGCGGTACTGATGAAGAGAGAGGCAAACAGATAATGACCAGTTGGAAGGCTTTTATAGATTTAGCTGTGTCAATGAAAAAGGACTAAAGGAATTGGATTATTTTCCTATTTAAGTAGTTTAAAAAAAAAAGTGATATCTGGGGAGTGACAGCTACCTCAAATCAAAAACATTAGAGTTTCTTTCTTTTGTTTTCTCCTGTCCTTGAGCATCTTTAAACGTGAAACCTAGACATCATCCAGACCCTTTTGGCCCCTGGAACACAACATCCATTTGATGCCGTCTTTATTAATTCTTCCAGAGGCGACTGGCAAAAGTTTGCATAAAATTCTACCCTATTCACTCTGTTTTGCTTCATGAATTCGGGCGTGCTCTGCTCGGCACACACAAAAAATCACCTCCTTCACCTATTTTCACCATCCCATCACCCCCCCCACCCCCCCCTACCCACCTGCACTCAGCCCAAGAAATATAACCTTAGTGGAGATTTGTAGGCGCAATAAGAAGTTATATTGGCCGGAGGGAGTAGGGAGGCTGGTGGAGGGGGCAAAGAGGAAAAAATTGGGACAACTGTAACAGCATAAACAATAAAATATAATTTTAAAAAAAGAAAGAAGAAAAAGAATAAACTCCATTTTATGTACTCACAACTATAAACCTATTTTTGCCCGACACTGTGTATCATTTCTTCTAATGGCTGCGTAGTATTTTGTTAAACAACGATGATATCAGTGTCTAAATTAAATTAATCTTTTTTTGCATGATGCTTTAGTTACTTCTAAATTTCACTGTGAAAAACAGTACTCTGATATTAAAAAAAGAGTTATACATCATGAAGCTTTCTCACATCTTGTCTTCCCTCTCTCTTCTTTTTAACTGACTGCCCCAAGTTCTCCAAATCATGTTTCCTTCAGGAAAAAAAGAAATAAACTCTTTCTCTTACAACAAACATATATTCAAACCCATTAAAATGATCACTACCTACTTACCCACTGTGCTCAGAAGGCAGTAACAAGTTGAAGGGACAAAGCCAAATAGCGCATTCATTTCTCTTACAAATACAAGTAAACTTTTAAATTACTCAATGAGAGCGCATTAGCAATCACCAGGATTTTCCTTCT